>CM061531.1:261496490-261762721 GCA_030545055.2 Neoaliturus tenellus
GAATACAAATTTATTTCACAGAAAATTACATAATTTTAGTTGGAGTGTCTGTCAAAGTAGGCCTATATAGGCATATTCCCTAGAAACAATAATGCTTCACCCTTACTATGTAACACAGACACTCTTTAGTATTTTATAAACATAAAAAATTGATTGTTTACTTAGGCCTAAACCTTAGTAGCCTAATCAAAGCGTTATATTAGTTAAAAAACATCAATAAATAAGCAAGCCAAAACTATCAAACCGACTGCGCCACAAATACTGTCGCTAAGCGAAGTAAATATAAAGCATGACAACGTTGCAAACGACAAATTGATTGCAAAAAATTTCCGATACATTCGTTTCTTTTAATACAAATGCGAGCAATTTATTTAAACTAAACTTTTACAGTTTAGTCTTAATTTTAAAGCAATCAGCTATTTTACATAATTAAGCAACTTTCTTTCCATTTAAAGGATAATACATCATAATAATTGTAAACGTTTTTAGGTACTGGCCATAATAAACCAAATCCTTCATGAGCTTTTGCTCATTCACTGTATTTAGACTAAATACCTCGTGTGTTTACAATCAGCTGATTGAAAGCGTGTAAAATAAATAAATTGTAAAGGTTTGAAAATGTCGATATTTTTAATTTAAGGAAGTAAGATAACGTTAAAGTAAATGAAATCTGCTAATATACAAAGGTTTACGTTTTATTTGGTACAAACTGCGTGTAAATTTTCCAGTGGAAGTCTCAGACGAACTGTCCAAAGGATTGGAAATGTTGGCTTTTTTACCCATGTTAAATCTCCATAAGAAAAGTTTATTTTTAATTTTTGACCGATTTAACGTAAATGTTTTTGAAATACGAATAAAACCTGCTAATATAGAACCGAAAACGTTTATTTTGGTACAACCTGCATGTAAATCGGTCCAGTAGAAGTCTCAGACGAACTGTCCAAAGGATTGAAAATGTTGGCTTTTTTCCCCATGTTAAATCTCCATAAAAAAGTTTATTTTTCATTTTTGACAGATTTAACGTAAATATTTTTAAAATACAAATAAAACCTGTTAATATAGAACCGAAAACGTTTATTTTATTACAATCTGCATGTAAATCGGTCCAGTAGAAGTCACAGACGAAGTGTCCAAAAGTTTTTTAACTTTGTGTTTTAAATATATAGACATAAGTAACGTCTTATGTTTTATAATGGTTTGATTTATTACATGCTACAAATTGGCTGGTGGATGGGTGGTTACAGAGCTCGCTTTTGAATCTGAAGGTTGCTCGTTCGATCCTGAGTAAAGTTAGTCCTTTTTGATGGCTCGAAACTGGACCACCTGCCAGTAGTATAGAACCCCCACTCCCAAAACATGAGGGGGTGCGAGGGGTGCGAATTTCCTAACAGTCCTGCAGACCCATTTTTAACCGGTTTTCGACACTTTTTGACCGGATTTTGGTTGGTTTTGGCCAAATATTAGCCCATTTCAGCCCATTTAAGGGCATTTTTCAGGATTTTCAGATACTGATTTCCAGGAGCACTTAGAATTTAATCCAGTTGTTAATTTAATTAGGGGTCCTTTTTTGACCGCCTTCAGCTTCAAATTGACCGGTTTTTGACCGGATTCTGGCCGGTTTTGGCCAAATATCAGCCCATTTCAGGGCATTTCAGGATTTCCGATCTATAAAAATTGATATTGAAAGGTGAATTGCCCAACATCCCAGCCCCCTATAAAATTAACTTTAATTGCAATTTTATCTTCAAAGACACATTTTTAGGCCAAAATTCTCCAATTTTTAACCCAGTTTAACCTCTTAAGATCTAATTCCTAAGGCCCAAGGCAGTAGACAAGCCCTAAAACCTAGCAGCTAAGGCTTTAACCTATCAATAAGCCCAATTAACCATTAGCATAGACATAATGTGTTGGACCTAAGATCTAAACGTAAGGCCTTGCACCTGAGTCCAAAGCCATAAAACATAGCAGCTAAGGCTTAAACCTGTGAATAGGGCCGATTAGCCACCAGCTTAGACCTAATGTGTTGGACCTAAGATCTAAACCTAAGGCCTAACAGCTGAGTCCAAAGCCCTAAAACCTAGCAGCTAAGGCTTAAACCTTTGAATAGGGCCGATTAGCCACCAGCTTAGACCTAATGTGTTGGACCTAAGATCTAAACCTAAGGCCTAACAGCTGAGTCCAAAGCCCTAAAACCTAGCAGCTAAGGCTTAAACCTTTGAATAGGGCCGATTAGCCACCAGCTTAGACCTAATGTGTTGGACCTAAGATCTAAATCTAAGGCCTAACAGCTGAATCCAAAGCCCTAAAACCTAGCAGCTAAGGCTTTGACCTGTGAATAGGACCTATAACCATTAGCACCTAATGTGTTGTACCTAAGATCTAAATCTAAGGCCTTACAGCTGCGTCCAAAGCCCTAAAACCTAGCAGCTAAGGCTTTGACCTGTAAATAGGGCCTATTAGCCACCAGCTTAGACCTAATGAGTTGCACCTAAGATCTAAACCTTAGGCCTTGCACCTGAGTCCAAAACCCTAAAACCTATCAGCTAAGGATTTGACCTGTGAATAGGGCCTATTAGCCAACAGCCTAAACCTAATGTGTTGGCACTAAGATGTAAACGTAAGGCCTTGCACCTGAGTCCAAAGCCCTAAAACCTAGCAGCTAAGGCTTTAACCTGTGAATAGGACCTATAACCCAACAGCTTAGACCTAATGGGTTGAACCTAAAGTCTAAACCTAAGCCCTTGCACCTGAGTCCAAAACCCTAAAACCTAACAGCTAAGGCTTTGACCTGTGAATAGGGCCTATTATCTATCAGCTTAGGCCTAATGTGTTAGACATAAGATCTAAGCCTAAGGCCTTACACGTGGTTCCTAAGATGAAATGCCTTGGACTTAGGTCCTAAAACCTAGCAGCTAAGGCTTTGACCTGTGAATAGGACCTATTTGCATTTAGCTTAGACCTAATGTGTTGGACCTAAGATCTAAACCTCAGGCCTTGCACCTGAGTCCAAAACCGTAAAACTTAGCAGCTAAGGCTTTGACCCGTGCATAGGGCCTATTATCCACCAGCTTATGCCTAATGTGTTTGACCTCAGATCTAAACCTAAGGCCTTACACATGGTTCCTAAGACCAAATGCCTTGGACCAAATTAAATCCTTAGACGAACGATCTAATTCCATAGACCCAAGGCCTTAGACTTAGGTCCTAAAACCTAGCAGCTAAGGATTTGACCTGTGAATAGTACCTATTAGCAAACAGCCTAAACCTAACGTGTTGGAACTAAGATGTAAACCTAAGCCCTTGCATCTGAGTCCAAAACTCTAAAACCTAGCAGCTAAGGCTTTGACCTGTGAATAAGGCCTATTAGCCAACAGCCTAAACCTAATGTGTTGGCACTAAGATGTAAACCTAAGGACTTGCACCTGAGTCCAAAGCCCTAAAAGCTAGCAGCTAAGGATTTGACCTGTGAATAGGGCCTATTATCCATCAGCGTAGGCCTTATGCGCTGGACCTAAGATCTAAACCTAAGCCCTTGCACCTGAGTAAAAAACCCTAAAACCTAGCAGCTAAGGATTTGACCTGTGAATAGGGCCTATTAGCCAACATCCTAAACCTAATGTGTTGGCACTAAGATGTAAACCTAAGGCCTTGGACCTGAGTCCTAAATCCTAAAACCAAGCAGCTAAGGATTTGACCTATGAATAGGGCCTATTATCCATCAGCGTAGGCCTAATGTGCTGGACCTAAGATGTAAACCTAAGGCCTTGCACCTGAGTCCAAAGCCCTAAAAGCTAGCAGATAAGGCTTTGACCTGTGAATGGGACCTATTAGGCAACAGCCTAGAACTTATGTTTTGGGTCTAAGATGTAAACCTAAGGCCTTGCACCTGAGTCCAAAGCCCTAAAACCTAGCAGCTAAGGCTTTAACCTGTGAATAGGACCTATTACCCAACAGCTTAGACCTAATGTGTTGAACCTAAAGTCTAAACCTAAGGCCTTGCAACTGAGTCCAAAGCTCAAAAACCTAGTGGCTAAAGCTTTGACCTGTGTATAAGACCTATCAACCCCCAGCCAGGACCTAATGTGTTGGGACTAAGATGTAAACATAAGGCCTGACACCTTAGTACAAAGCCATAAAACCTTAAGATCTAAAAACTTACAAGGGGGGCCGCGATTCACAGCCCCCCATGTATTGAGCAAACATTAGGCAACGAGGTCTTTTTTCTTTGATTATGAAATCATGACCAGAAATGGTTATCAGATTCAAATTGGAGTATTTAAGACCAACCTCCATCCATCTTACTCAAGACCTAAGGTCCTAACGCATGGACTTGACCGAAGACCTTAGGCTATACACCGTAGTCTAGGCTTTAAGGTTCTTAGACCCACATCCGAGGCCATAGAGTTAAGACCTGAACACTTACAAGTGGTCGCGATTCACGACCCTCCTGAAAAGACACTGTGGTCTAAACCTAATAATAGGTTCTTAGGACAAAGACCTAAGGCCCTACACCAGGGTCTAGAACCAAGATCTAAGGTCCGTGGTCCAGGCTTTTAGGTTCTTATACCCAAGTCATAAGGCCCTACACCAGGGTCTAAAACCAAGATCTAAGGTCCGTGGTCCAGGCTTTTAGGTTCTTATACCCAAGTCATAAGGCCCTACACCATGGTCTAAAACCAAGACCTAAGGTCCGTTGAGTAGGCTTTTATGTTCTTATACCCAAGACCTAAGGCCCTACACCAGGGTCTAGAACCAAGATCTAAGGTCCGTGGTCCAGGCTTTTAGGTTCTTATACCCAAGTCATAAGGCCCTACACCATGGTCTAAAACCAAGACCTAAGGTCCGTTGAGTAGGCTTTTATGTTCTTATACCCAAGACCTAAGGCCCTACACCAGGGTCTAGAACCAAGATCTAAGGTCCGTGGTCCAGGCTTTTAGGTTCTTATACCCAAGTCATAAGGCCCTACACCATGGTCTAAAACCAAGACCTAAGGTCCGTTGAGTAGGCTTTTATGTTCTTATACCCAAGACCTAAGGCCCTACACCAGGGTCTAGAACCAAGATCTAAGGTCCGTGGTCCAGGCTTTTAGGTTCTTATACCCAAGTCCTAAGGCCCTACACCAGGGTCTAGAACCAAGATCTATGGTCCGTGGTCTAGGCTTTTAGGTTCTTATACCCAAGTCCTAAGGCCCTACACCAGGGTCTAGAACCAAGATCTAAGGTCCGTGGTCCAGGCTTTTAGGTTCTTATACCCAAGTCATAAGGCCCTACACCAGGGTCTAAAACCAAGATCTAAGGTCCGTGGTCCAGGCTTTTAGGTTCTTATACCCAAGTCATAAGGCCCTACACCATGGTCTAAAACCAAGATCTAAGGTCCGTGGTCCAGGCTTTTAGGTTCTTATACCCAAGTCCTAAGGCCCTACACCAGGGTCTAGAACCAAGATCTAAGGTCCGTGGTCCAGGCTTTTAGGTTCTTATACCCAAGTCATAAGGCCATACACCATGGTCTAAAACCAAGATCTAAGGTCCGTGGTCCAGGCTTTTAGGTTCTTATACCCAAGTCCTAAGGCCCTACACCAGGGTCTAGAACCAAGATCTAAGGTCCGTGGTCTAGGCTTTTAGGTTCTTATACTCAAGATCTAAGGTCCGTGGTCTAGGCTTTTAGGTCCTAATACCCAAGTCCTAAGGCCCTACACCATGGTCTAGATCCGAGATCTAAGGTCCGTGGTCTAGGCTTTTAGGTTCTTATACCCAAATCCTAAGGCCCTATACCAGGGTCCAGAACCAAGATCTAAGGTCTTTGGTCTAGGCTTTTTGGTTCTTATACCCAAGACCTAAGGCTCTACACCATGGTCTAGAACCAAGATCTAAGGTCCGTGGTCTAGGCTTTTAGGTTATTATACCCAAGACCTAAGGCCCTACACCATAGGCTACAACCAAGACCTAAGGTTAGTTGATTAGGCATTTAGGTTCATAGACCCAAGACCATGCACCGTGTTCTAATACTCGTTTGAAAGGCGACCGGACCCAAGACCTAAGGCACCATGGCTTATATCACTAAGACCTAAGGATATACACCTTGATCCTAATGCTATACACCGTGGTCTAAGATCCTAGACACAACTTCTAATTCCATCATGGTCTAGATCCTTAAACCCTAAGGCCCTCCACCATGGACTAGTATTCATCTTAAACCGTGTGCAGTTGTGATTGTTTCGTCTCTAGCTAGAGAAAACTCGGCCTCTAAGTTCTTAGACCTAAGACCTAAAGCCATACACCGTGGTCTAGGATTTTAGGTTGTTAGACCCAAGACCTAAGGTCATACACCATGGACTAGGCATTTAAGCTCTTAGACTGAAGACCTAAAGCCATATACCGCGGGTTAGGGTTTTAAGCTCTGAGACCCAAGACCTAAGGCCTTGTTCCGTTTTCTAGGCTTTTAAGTATTTACACCCAAGGCCCTACACCATGGTCTAGGCTTTTAAGCTCTTAGACCCAAGACCTAAGGCCATACACCCTGGTCTAGGATTTTAAGTATTTAGATCCAAGGCCTAAGGCCCTACACCGTGGTCTAGGCTTTTAAGCTCTTATACCCAAGACCCAAGGGCATACACACTGGTCTAGGCTTTTAAGTACTTAGGCCAAGACCTAAAGTCATAAACCGTGGGCTAGGCTTTTAAGCACTTAAACTCAATGCCTAAAGCGGTCCGCATGGGCTAGACTTAAGACCTAAGGCCATACACCCTGGTCTAGGCTTTTAAGTACTTAGACCCAAGACCTAAGGCCATACACCGTGGTCTAGGCTTTTAAGTACTTATACCCAAGACCTAAGGCCATACACCGTGGGCTAGGCTTTAAAGCTCTTAGACCCAAGACCTAAAACCATAGGGCTAAGACTTGAAAACTTACAAGTTAATCGCAATTCACGATCCCCGAACAGACACCGTGGTCTAGACCCAATACTTAAGGCCCTACACCTAGGTCTAGACCCATGAGCTATGGTCCTTCGCTATGATCTAGACCCTAAGACCAAAGGCCTTACACTGTGGTCTAGTACTCGGCATAAACCGTTTGTAGTTGTGGTTGTTTCATCTATTTCTAGAGGTAAGTCGGCCTCTAAGTTCCTAGACCCTTTGGTCTTAGGGCCCTTAGGCCTTATACCACGGTCTAGTACTCGGCATAAGCCATGTGCAGTTGTGGTTGTTTCATCTATAGCTAGAGTAAAGTCCTAAGTTTTTAGACCCTAAGACCAAAGGCCTTACACCATGGTCTAGTACTCGGCATAAACCGTTTTGCAGTTGTGGTTGTTTCATCTACAGCTAGAGTTAAGTCGGCCTCTAAGTTCTTAGACCCTAAGACCAAAGGCCTTACATCATGGTCTAGTATTCCTCTTAAGCCGTGTGCAGTGGTTAATTTGTCTATACTTAGAAGAAAGTCGGCCTTTAAGTTCTTAGACCCTAGACCTAAGACCCTACACCCATGGACTACAACCTGTACCTAAGGCCACATCCCGAGGTTTTGTACTCGTTTAAAACCGTGTGCAGTTGTGGTTGTTTCATCTATAGCTGGGCGAAGATTGGCCTTTAATAACTGTGTGCAGTTATTACTGTTTCGTCTCGAAAAAGAGAATGTTTAAGCTTTTACACCATAACTTAGAACGAAAACCCGTGGTCTTATTCCTAAAACCTAGGACCTTAGACCGATACCCTAGGACATAAGGGCTTAGACTTTTTGCTTTAGATCTAAGACGAAAGGAAATTAAATTAGGACCTAAGGCCTTACAATTTAGACCAACCCCAATCCCAAGCATTTAAGGCATTAGACCATGGACCTTTATTTATATGACCTTAAGCATTTGACCTAAGATCTAAGACTTATACTTAAGACTTAAGCCCTAAGACCCTACCCATGGACTAGTACTCGTCCTACACCGCGTGGGACCGTGTAAAATGGCGTGCATAAAGCCAATCATATGTATTATTTGAAAGCACAGCGCACGTGAACGCCTGTGTTTGCTGTTGGGCGTTTTAATGATTTGCGCTTTCGGGCGTTTTGCAAACTCGACCTGCATATTGCAAATTGATGTGTAGACGATGCCCTTTAATAATTAACGTGTGTGAATGTTTTTCAAAATCGATGTGTAGACGATATCCTTTTATATTTAACGTCTGCGAACGTTTTTCCAAATCGATGCCCAGACGCTGTTTTAAATAATCGACGTCTACGATTGTTTTTCAAAATCGATGTGTAGACGATGTTTTTTAATAAATAACGTCTGCGAACGTTTTTCCAAATCGATGCCCAGACGCTGTTTAAAATAATCGACGTCTACGATCGTTTTTTAAAATCGATGTGTAGACGATGTTTTTTAATAAATAACGTCGGCGAACGTTTTTCCAAATCGATGCCCAGACGCTGTTTAAAATAATCGACGTCTACGATCGTTTTTCAAAATCGATGTGTAGACGATGTTTTTTAATAAATAACGTCTGCGAACGTTTTTCCAAATCGATGCCCAGACGCTGTTTAAAATAATCGACGTCTACGATCGTTTTTCAAAATCGATGTGTAGACGATGTTTTTTAATAATTTACGTCTGCGATCGTTATTTCCGCGTCGAGTTTGCAAAACGCCCGAAAGCGCAAATCATTAAAACGCCCAACAGCAAACACAGGCGTTCACGTGCGCTGTGCTTTCAAATAATACATATGATTGGCTTTATGCACGCCATTTTACACGGTCCCACGCGGTGTAGGACGAGTACTAGTCCATGGGTAGGGTCTTAGGGCTTAAGTCTTAAGTATAAGTCTTAGATCTTAGGTCAAATGCTTAAGGTCATATAAATAAAGGTCCATGGTCTAATGCCTTAAATGCTTGGGATTGGGGTTGGTCTAAATTGTAAGGCCTTAGGTCCTAATTTAATTTCCTTTCGTCTTAGATCTAAAGCAAAAAGTCTAAGCCCTTATGTCCTAGGGTATCGGTCTAAGGTCCTAGGTTTTAGGAATAAGACCACGGGTTTTCGTTCTAAGTTATGGTGTAAAAGCTTAAACATTCTCTTTTTCGAGACGAAACAGTAATAACTGCACACAGTTATTAAAGGCCAATCTTCGCCCAGCTATAGATGAAACAACCACAACTGCACACGGTTTTAAACGAGTACAAAACCTCGGGATGTGGCCTTAGGTACAGGTTGTAGTCCATGGGTGTAGGGTCTTAGGTCTAGGGTCTAAGAACTTAAAGGCCGACTTTCTTCTAAGTATAGACAAATTAACCACTGCACACGGCTTAAGAGGAATACTAGACCATGATGTAAGGCCTTTGGTCTTAGGGTCTAAGAACTTAGAGGCCGACTTAACTCTAGCTGTAGATGAAACAACCACAACTGCAAAACGGTTTATGCCGAGTACTAGACCATGGTGTAAGGCCTTTGGTCTTAGGGTCTAAAAACTTAGGACTTTACTCTAGCTATAGATGAAACAACCACAACTGCACATGGCTTATGCCGAGTACTAGACCGTGGTATAAGGCCTAAGGGCCCTAAGACCAAAGGGTCTAGGAACTTAGAGGCCGACTTACCTCTAGAAATAGATGAAACAACCACAACTACAAACGGTTTATGCCGAGTACTAGACCACAGTGTAAGGCCTTTGGTCTTAGGGTCTAGATCATAGCGAAGGACCATAGCTCATGGGTCTAGACCTAGGTGTAGGGCCTTAAGTATTGGGTCTAGACCACGGTGTCTGTTCGGGGATCGTGAATTGCGATTAACTTGTAAGTTTTCAAGTCTTAGCCCTATGGTTTTAGGTCTTGGGTCTAAGAGCTTTAAAGCCTAGCCCACGGTGTATGGCCTTAGGTCTTGGGTATAAGTACTTAAAAGCCTAGACCACGGTGTATGGCCTTAGGTCTTGGGTCTAAGTACTTAAAAGCCTAGACCAGGGTGTATGGCCTTAGGTCTTAAGTCTAGCCCATGCGGACCGCTTTAGGCATTGAGTTTAAGTGCTTAAAAGCCTAGCCCACGGTTTATGACTTTAGGTCTTGGCCTAAGTACTTAAAAGCCTAGACCAGTGTGTATGCCCTTGGGTCTTGGGTATAAGAGCTTAAAAGCCTAGACCACGGTGTAGGGCCTTAGGCCTTGGATCTAAATACTTAAAATCCTAGACCAGGGTGTATGGCCTTAGGTCTTGGGTCTAAGAGCTTAAAAGCCTAGACCATGGTGTAGGGCCTTGGGCCTTGGGTGTAAATACTTAAAAGCCTAGAAAACGGAACAAGGCCTTAGGTCTTGGGTCTCAGAGCTTAAAACCCTAACCCGCGGTATATGGCTTTAGGTCTTCAGTCTAAGAGCTTAAATGCCTAGTCCATGGTGTATGACCTTAGGTCTTGGGTCTAACAACCTAAAATCCTAGACCACGGTGTATGGCTTTAGGTCTTAGGTCTAAGAGCTTAGAGGCCGAGTTTTCTCTAGCTAGAGACGAAACAATCACAACTGCACACGGTTTAAGATGAATACTAGTCCATGGTGGAGGGCCTTAGGGTTTAAGGATCTAGACCATGATGGAATTAGAAATTGTGTCTAGGATCTTAGACCACGGTGTATAGCATTAGGATCAAGGTGTATATCCTTAGGTCTTAGTGATATAAGCCATGGTGCCTTAGGTCTTGGGTCCGGTCGCCTTTCAAACGAGTATTAGAACACGGTGCATGGTCTTGGGTCTATGAACCTAAATGCCTAATCAACTAACCTTAGGTCTTGGTTGTAGCCTATGGTGTAGGGCCTTAGGTCTTGGGTATAATAACCTAAAAGCCTAGACCACGGACCTTAGATCTTGGTTCTAGACCATGGTGTAGAGCCTTAGGTCTTGGGTATAAGAACCAAAAAGCCTAGACCACGGACCTTAGATCTTGGTTCTGGACCCTGGTATAGGGCCTTAGGATTTGGGTATAAGAACCTAAAAGCCTAGACCACGGACCTTAGATCTCGGATCTAGACCATGGTGTAGGGCCTTAGGACTTGGGTATTAGGACCTAAAAGCCTAGACCACGGACCTTAGATCTTGAGTATAAGAACCTAAAAGCCTAGACCACGGACCTTAGATCTTGGTTCTAGACCCTGGTGTAGGGCCTTAGGACTTGGGTATAAGAACCTAAAAGCCTGGACCACGGACCTTAGATCTTGGTTTTAGACCATGGTGTAGGGCCTTATGACTTGGGTATAAGAACCTAAAAGCCTGGACCACGGACCTTAGATCTTGGTTATAGACCCTGGTGTAGGGCCTTAGGACTTGGGTATAAGAACCTAAAAGCCTGGACCACGGACCTTAGATCTTGGTTCTAGACCCTGGTGTAGGGCCTTAGGACTTGGGTATAAGAACCTAAAAGCCTAGACCACGGACCATAGATCTTGGTTCTAGACCCTGGTGTAGGGCCTTAGGACTTGGGTATAAGAACCTAAAAGCCTGGACCACGGACCTTAGATCTTGGTTCTAGACCCTGGTGTAGGGCCTTAGGTCTTGGGTATAAGAACATAAAAGCCTACTCAACGGACCTTAGGTCTTGGTTTTAGACCATGGTGTAGGGCCTTATGACTTGGGTATAAGAACCTAAAAGCCTGGACCACGGACCTTAGATCTTGGTTCTAGACCCTGGTGTAGGGCCTTAGGTCTTGGGTATAAGAACATAAAAGCCTACTCAACGGACCTTAGGTCTTGGTTTTAGACCATGGTGTAGGGCCTTATGACTTGGGTATAAGAACCTAAAAGCCTGGACCACGGACCTTAGATCTTGGTTTTAGACCCTGGTGTAGGGCCTTATGACTTGGGTATAAGAACCTAAAAGCCTGGACCACGGACCTTAGATCTTGGTTCTAGACCCTGGTGTAGGGCCTTAGGTCTTTGTCCTAAGAACCTATTATTAGGTTTAGACCACAGTGTCTTTTCAGGAGGGTCGTGAATCGCGACCACTTGTAAGTGTTCAGGTCATAACTCTATGGCCTCGGATGTGGGTCTAAGAACCTTAAAGCCTAGACTACGGTGTATAGCCTAAGGTCTTCGGTCAAGTCCATGCGTTAGGACCTTAGGTCTTGAGTAAGATGGATGGAGGTTGGTCTTAAATACTCCAATTTGAATCTGATAACCATTTCTGGTCATGATTTCATAATCAAAGAAAAAAGACCTCGTTGCCTAATGTTTGCTCAATACATGGGGGGCTGTGAATCGCGGCCCCCTTGTAAGTTTTTAGATCTTAAGGTTTTATGGCTTTGTACTAAGGTGTCAGGCCTTATGTTTACATCTTAGTCCCAACACATTAGGTCCTGGCTGGGGGTTGATAGGTCTTATACACAGGTCAAAGCTTTAGCCACTAGGTTTTTGAGCTTTGGACTCAGTTGCAAGGCCTTAGGTTTAGACTTTAGGTTCAACACATTAGGTCTAAGCTGTTGGGTAATAGGTCCTATTCACAGGTTAAAGCCTTAGCTGCTAGGTTTTAGGGCTTTGGACTCAGGTGCAAGGCCTTAGGTTTACATCTTAGACCCAAAACATAAGTTCTAGGCTGTTGCCTAATAGGTCCCATTCACAGGTCAAAGCCTTAGCTGCAGGGTTTTAGGGTTTTGGACTCAGGTGCAAGGGCTTAGGTTTAGATCTTAGGTCCAGCACATTAGGCCTACGCTGATGGATAATAGGCCCTATTCACAGGTCAAAGCCTTATCTGCTAGCTTTTAGGGCTTTGGACTCAGGTGCAAGGCCTTAGGTTTACATCTTAGGTCCAGCACATTAGGCCTACGCTGATGGATAATAGGCCCTATTCATAGGTCAAATCCTTAGCTGCTTGGTTTTAGGATTTAGGACTCAGGTCCAAGGCCTTAGGTTTACATCTTAGTGCCAACACATTAGGTTTAGGATGTTGGCTAATAGGCCCTATTCACAGGTCAAATCCTTAGCTGCTAGGTTTTAGGGTTTTTTACTCAGGTGCAAGGGCTTAGGTTTAGATCTTAGGTCCAGCGCATAAGGCCTACGCTGATGGATAATAGGCCCTATTCACAGGTCAAATCCTTAGCTGCTAGCTTTTAGGGCTTTGGACTCAGGTGCAAGGCCTTAGGTTTACATCTTAGTGCCAACACATTAGGTTTAGGCTGTTGGCTAATAGGCCTTATTCACAGGTCAAAGCCTTAGCTGCTAGGTTTTAGAGTTTTGGACTCAGATGCAAGGGCTTAGGTTTACATCTTAGTTCCAACACGTTAGGTTTAGGCTGTTTGCTAATAGGTACTATTCACAGGTCAAATCCTTAGCTGCTAGGTTTTAGGACCTAAGTCTAAGGCCTTGGGTCTATGGAATTAGATCGTTCGTCTAAGGATTTAATTTGGTCCAAGGCATTTGGTCTTAGGAACCATGTGTAAGGCCTTAGGTTTAGATCTGAGGTCAAACACATTAGGCATAAGCTGGTGGATAATAGGCCCTATGCACGGGTCAAAGCCTTAGCTGCTAAGTTTTACGGTTTTGGACTCAGGTGCAAGGCCTGAGGTTTAGATCTTAGGTCCAGCGCATAAGGCCTACGCTGATGGATAATAGGCCCTATTCACAGGTCAAATCCTTAGCTGCTAGCTTTTAGGGCTTTGGACTCAGGTGCAAGGCCTGAGGTTTAGATCTTAGGTCCAACACATTAGGTCTAAGCTAAATGCAAATAGGTCCTATTCACAGGTCAAAGCCTTAGCTGCTAGGTTTTAGGACCTAAGTCCAAGGCATTTCATCTTAGGAACCACGTGTAAGGCCTTAGGCTTAGATCTTATGTCTAACACATTAGGCCTAAGCTGATAGATAATAGGCCCTATTCACAGGTCAAAGCCTTAGCTGTTAGGTTTTAGGGTTTTGGACTCAGGTGCAAGGGCTTAGGTTTAGACTTTAGGTTCAACCCATTAGGTCTAAGCTGTTGGGTAATAGGTCCTATTCACAGGTTAAAGCCTTAGCTGCTAGGTTTTAGGGCTTTGGACTCAGGTGCAAGGCCTTACGTTTACATCTTAGTGCCAACACATTAGGTTTAGGCTGTTGGCTAATAGGCCCTATTCACAGGTCAAATCCTTAGCTGATAGGTTTTAGGGTTTTGGACTCAGGTGCAAGGCCTAAGGTTTAGATCTTAGGTGCAACTCATTAGGTCTAAGCTGGTGGCTAATAGGCCCTATTTACAGGTCAAAGCCTTAGCTGCTAGGTTTTAGGGCTTTGGACGCAGCTGTAAGGCCTTAGATTTAGATCTTAGGTACAACACATTAGGTGCTAATGGTTATAGGTCCTATTCACAGGTCAAAGCCTTAGCTGCTAGGTTTTAGGGCTTTGGATTCAGCTGTTAGGCCTTAGATTTAGATCTTAGGTCCAACACATTAGGTCTAAGCTGGTGGCTAATCGGCCCTATTCAAAGGTTTAAGCCTTAGCTGCTAGGTTTTAGGGCTTTGGACTCAGCTGTTAGGCCTTAGGTTTAGATCTTAGTTCCAACACATTAGGTCTAAGCTGGTGGCTAATCGGCCCTATTCAAAGGTTTAAGCCTTAGCTGCTAGGTTTTAGGGCTTTGGACTCAGCTGTTAGGCCTTAGGTTTAGATCTTAGGTCCAACACATTAGGTCTAAGCTGGTGGCTAATCGGCCCTATTCACAGGTTTAAGCCTTAGCTGCTATGTTTTATGGCTTTGGACTCAGGTGCAAGGCCTTACGTTTAGATCTTAGGTCCAACACATTATGTCTATGCTAATGGTTAATTGGGCTTATTGATAGGTTAAAGCCTTAGCTGCTAGGTTTTAGGGCTTGTCTACTGCCTTGGGCCTTAGGAATTAGATCTTAAGAGGTTAAACTGGGTTAAAAATTGGAGAATTTTGGCCTAAAAATGTGTCTTTGAAGATAAAATTGCAATTAAAGTTAATTTTATAGGGGGCTGGGATGTTGGGCAATTCACCTTTCAATATCAATTTTTATAGATCGGAAATCCTGAAATGCCCTGAAATGGGCTGATATTTGGCCAAAACCGGCCAGAATCCGGTCAAAAACCGGTCAATTTGAAGCTGAAGGTGGTCAAAAAAGGACCCCTAATTAAATTAACAACTGGATTAAATTCTAAGTGCTCCTGGAAATCAGTATCTGAAAATCCTGAAAAATGCCCTTAAATGGGCTGAAATGGGCTGATATTTGGCCAAAACCAACCAAAATCCGGTCAAAAAGTGTCGAAAATCGGTTAAAAACAGGTCTGCAGGACTGTTAGGAAATTCGCACCCCTCGCACCCCCTCATGTTTTGGGAGTGGGGGTTCTTTACTACTCCTGCCTTTGAAGAACATTGGGCGATTAATCACTGATCCTGACAAATCCATCAGCTGCTGTTTGTCAGTATCAAAACTACGCCTCATCTGATCTATCACCCCATCAAGACCCTTCAGTCATCTCACCTTAAAATTGCACCTTGCGGCACGAAGTTGTTTCAAGAAAAGTATGAAGTAGCCTATATAGAGTGTAAAAACATACGATTCAACAATAATTTATAATATAAAGCATTAATTGATGTTTTTAGTTGCCATTGATTTGCATTTGTTCTGACTAAATCCATTATAATAGCTTAAATTATAATAGCTTATATTAAACTTCATATTCATGAGAATATCTGTTACTATTCAATTAAAGTTGTTGTTTCTAAGTTGGCAGCAGCCGAGCTGAGTTATCCCCAAGTTCCCAACACCCGCAGACGTTTGCCAACTTATTCTGAAACGTTTTGTTTTTGCTTAGAAGTGTATGTTGTAAGGTAAACTCCGTCGTTGTTTGCACATTCGAAAACGCGCTTTATTATTTAAGTTAAGAAATAGAAATAGCGAGTCAAGGTTTAATGTGTCGTGTTGTAGATCTGCGACATTACATTGTTGTAAATATATCTACCAATATTTCGGCAAGGTCTTCTTAAAAAGATTTAATTGAGTAATATCTATCTTTTCATTAGCTTCACGTACTTAGGATTATATAACTACACTGATAATAGTTAATGTTATATCAATCCTGTCTATCATGTCCATGTCTATCAATCCTGTTTGAACTTCCGAACGTGTTTTAGCCTTGGCAAAATTCAGCGGGACGAAGTACATAACACTATTGTTGTTTCTTCGCTGGTGGGGATTTCCAACCGTTGTCATAAAGTTTAAAATCACAGGACATCCATTCACATGACACAATGTAAAGTTTTATTCTTATTTTGTTTTATATATTCAGCTCTTAAACAAAATTCTTAAATTGGAGTTGGCCTATGATAATTTTATAGGGTCTGGTGAAATACGGCAAATCATTAATTAGATGGACGGGTGTGCGAATAATAGTCATAGAATAAGAGTTAGAGAACCAAACAGAGACTTGCCAGGGGTAGTTTTTTAATTAACTTCATAAATCATATCATAAAAAGGGCATTAAAAATCAAGAATAATATGATGTTTATTTTGTTTAAATGTTTTGTCATTAACTGCTAATAGAATTATGTGTATACAAAACTAGCGGGAAAATATTTGTGCATTTGTTCCCTGCCATGACAATAAAATCATATCATACAAACAGGGATCTAAAATGCTTTGTTAAGCCACTAGCCCCCCTTTTGTTTTTTACACATAATAATTTTAATTTACGTAGCGTAACCTTAAATTAAGTCCATATTTGGCATAGAACTTTTTCACAACAATCTTTATTATTTAAAATATTTTTTCCTATGTGTATTTTTAAACTGGCAGCTATTTTAAATTTTCAAAGACAAATAACTTAAAAACAAACCCTAAGTAAATGATGAAATTTTAACGAAATTTTACAAAACACACAAATTTAACTATCTAAACAATGATAGATATTATGATCTTAAGTATTGAATAATAAATAATAGAGTGAACGTGGTTTTCCTTATGAAAATGTCGATTCTTACACAATAACTGCAAATTTAGATGTTTTCATAAGAAAGTAACATTTACTTATATATTTTTTCTTCCTAAGGATATTGGTATTATTGTTTATGTTTGGGTTGTTAAAATAAAATAAAAATGTTTGTGACGTAAATTTCTTTAAAAACGTTACAGTTTTAAGATATATTTTTTCAAATACACTTAAAATAAATACATTTTTAAGTTTTCAAATACACTTAAAATACATTTTAAATCAATTTAAAATGGCCGTCATTTTGAAAATACAAATCGGGAAAAACTATTTTTCTTAATATAAACATTGTTCTTGAAAGTTGTATGCCAAATATGAACTAAATAAAACTATCAGGTTCGTAAATTAAAACAGTTATGTGTAAACAGCAAAAGGGGGGCTAGCGGCTTACTTATGCCTAAGCTTTTTAGACCCCAGTTTGTATAATGATTTTTGGTTGTGACAACCTAGGGGGCAAATGCACAAAATATTTTCAGTTAGTCTGTATATTTTACATGATAAATTAACTATACAACAAAATTGAATGTTGTTCATTATTAAAACCAAATAAAACCGTTAAAACTACTTTGCATTTAATAAAGGAACTAATCCGGGAATTAAAGTTGTTTTAGGACTTATGGTATTGATATTTCCACCTCTTCAATTCGAAGTGAATATTCATGTGAATTTGAATTCCAGCAATAATACTCTACGACCACAAAGGTTTATTAAACGATTCAATGAGTTATTTTCATAAAAACTTTCAGCTCATTCTTGTAATCATTCATTTATATTATTTAATTGAATTATGAATTTATATTATCTTTTTATTAGTTTTAATTATGATAATTAACATACATTGTCTTAAAGTACCATGAATTTACAAAATTGTTGTCAATTATAAATAATTATATCACTTTTCTTGAGATAGAAGTGATTATTTTAAGTAAAGAAAACCAACAATTCCGCACTATTCAATCTAGAATGATTAAATAAATTAAAAGAAAATAGAGTAAAGAACAAACTAAGAAGCCACTTAGCATATGCAACAAGATACCGTTTTATACGATTAAAAGTAAAAACCATTATAGTGTACTCAATTTTAACATAATGAAAACAGTTACTGGTGTTAGAGAAGTTTTATATAAGCCGACGCAGTTAAAACTATTTGAAGAACAAAAGACAATTATTTCGAAACAATATTAAACTTAATCTAGATTATAATAAAAAGTGGCACATTATAAAAATACCAGTCACCCTCAATACCCTAAAATAAGTTTCACCAATATTATTGTACAGTAAAAAATGATGAGATGTGTTTGGCTAAATATTTTCGTATTTTCGATTTAACTCATTGATGTAAATACAACCTTTTTCACTAAAAACTAGTATTATTTTACCATTATTTGTAGTTTAATAGGAACTTTATTCTAAAAATAACTGCGTCATTGGCTTTTTTATGTATCGAAAGTTTGCTTGAATGAAAAAACACTAATTTAGTATATCAAAGACATTATATTTTAGTTCATATTTCACTACTGGGAAAACTGAAATTAATTACAACCATGATACCATTCCGCTAGGTACTATGGTACCTTGTGACATTTTCGCTTTTTTCATGCTGCGACGAAAAAGATAAAATAAGTAAGGCCAATTCATTGTCCGACACGGATACACCTGAAAAGAATACGTCATAATCCTAAGGTCAACAACTTTGATAACACCGCTCCCTACACCATCCGTCCGTGTCACGTGAAATCAATGTTTAGGGCTCCGTTCTACCTGAGTCCGAATGGCGCCTCGCGGCCGCGGCCGTAGCACTAGGCGAGTTTTATGGATGCAGAGGTTTACGGGAATCGTGTTTTAAAATTAACTCATTAAGATAGAGATTGACACGTAACTTTTCCTAGAAGTAGAAAGACGGATCTCATCTTCTCTGGTTTTAGAACTTTTAAATAAAATTTCGAATTACAGTTATAACTGTCTTAAATTATCTGTTTTGCTCTAGTGGCAAGTTTTATAGATGTAGAGGTTTACGGGGATCGTGTTTTAAAACTAAACAATTAAGATAGAGATTGGCTCTTAACTTTTTCTAAAAGTAAAAAAAAACGAATCTCATCGGCTCTGGTTATAGAATTTTAAAATACAATTTCTAACTTCATTTATAACTGTCTAAAAACATCTGTATTTCTATATGCAAATGCAATTTTTTTAAATCCGGTTATCTTCTGCTAAATGCAGCCTAGAGCTATAACTACGGTGTCATATTAAAGAAGAATAACGGTGCTAAATGTCCTTTGGTACGCTTTGGTAATCTCACTTTGTTAGTTTCATAAAATCTAATGGAAAACTTCAGTTAAAAATCGAGAAAACCCAATGATTTTAGACAGTTAAAGCTGAAATTAGAAATTTTATTAAAAAATTCTTGAACCAGAGCCAACGAGATCCATTTTTTACTTTTAGAAAAATTTAAAAGCCAATTTCCATCTTAATTGGTTACTTTTAAAAACACTATTCTCGTATATAAACCTGTGCATCTACAAAACTAGGCACTGGAGAAAAACAAATGATTTTAGACAGTTAGAAAATAAGCAGACAGTGAAATTAGAAACCGTATTTAAAAATTCTAAGACCAGAGAAGACAAGATCTGTCTTTTTAATATTAGAAAAAGTTAAGAGTCAATCTCTATCATAATTAGTTAATTTAAAACACGATTTCCGTAAACCTCTGCAGCCATCGAACTCGCCTAGCGTACGGCTGAGAGGCGGCATTCGGTAACTTCGTTCGGGCTCAGGTAGGCCGGAACCTTAGTCGCCGAAATCTTATGCCACCGCGTTGACATAATCCATGTTTAAGTGTTACAGTATTAACGTGTTTGTGTTGTGCGAATGTTTTATTTTTACTTTATGACTAAACGCTAGTGCGAAAATGCTTGAAAATGTCACAGAGTTGACGAAACTCATAGCAGCATGAAAAGCCGCAACAACGAATATCAGAAGGTGTATCTTAATTATTATTGACATTATATTGTAAAATTAATTAATACGACTTAAATGAACAGTTTATTTCCAGATGATACTATTAAATGTAACGCCTTAGCGCTTGTTCTAAAATTATTTGCTACATAAATTAATCATCTTTTAGTTTTAAGGAATTTAACTCAATTATTATTCTAAAAGCACTTATTGCTATGAAATTTTTCTTGGTCATTGGTGTTATTTAAGAGAAGTTTTAGTAGTTTCAACCCCTAAGAGACGGCGTGCATCGTACCAAGGCCTACAGTATAATAGACAAGCTCTGAGTTTCGGACACAAGAAAGGCGCTGATAACTGAAATATTGGTTTTACAGCTAGTCATAAATTTCAACTCCTCGGTGGCTGATAAACCCCTTATATTAAGCGATAATAAGAAAGGCAAGATTTACGCTTCATAGTGCCAATTATCTGTATCATTCTAAATTAAAAAGACACTAAAAGAATTCATCGGAATTATTTTAAGATAAAGAAATTTGGCTCACATATTTTCTTTATTTGCAGTAGTAATATAAAGTTGTGAGAGCTTTTTACAGATTAAAATTGAGTGTTATTGTTTCTAATTTTATTACGGGTTATTATAACTAAAGATAACTTCATTATTAACACTATAACTGACAGGAATGAAAATGTCTTGTCTATAACTAGTTAAATATTTTTAATAGTAAAACAGGAAATTCTGACTATTTTCATATGTATATTTTTTTAGAAACAACATTAGAATACAAAAATGTATTCTACCATATGATTACCTAAAGGATCATTAGTTTAAAAAACAGCTGGTCTCAAATATATTATTGAGGGAAGATTAGTAATAAAAATAACTATACGATATTATAGACTTACGGCGAGTGAGCTTAGGGAACGAACTAAACCTGACCGAGAGTGAGCGCAGCGAACGAGCTAAATCTGACGGGGAGTGAGCGTAATGACCGAGCTCACCTAAAGGGCAACAAATTTCTCAAGTTGGCATTGCGAAGCATGATGGATAAGCTAGTTTATAAATATTAAGTCCAATAATATCTTATTTTAATCTGAAATTATATTTATGGTTTATTGCTATATTTTACTGGCTCAACGGCCATTCAAACTTACCCAATTAAAACTTTACAGATCTGTGAGTGTTTCCGATGGCTTGTTAATCACAAAGTAATATAATGCAACTTTTTGCGAAACTCATCAATCAATATTAACATTTGTATGAGCTCAGACTAATGCTATCATAACTAGGCTACGTAGGCTACAGTTAGCTAAGTGTTTAGTTGTAAACAAACTAGTTGTAATAACATAAATAGACAAATACTTTAGATTAATACAACTAATTTGTATTTTTTTATTATCAAACCACTTTATTTATATCAAGTTGCACTTTTTTAGTATTAAATTTCATTTGATATAATATATATAAATAGAAGTCAGCATTTTTATTAGTTATGGAGCAGTATATAAATCATAAAGAGTACACTTAATTTATTTTTTCCTTTATAAGGGAATAAATGTCTTAGTAATTTGAACAATTACTGTTATCTTTAAACTATTGAATGTTATAGACATTTTATCATACAAAATTAATTTAGATATACAAAAAATGTTTTTTATGTGATACGAGGCATTATACTCGTATAATGCCTCTTAATACATTAATTTGTAGAAGCAATGTTATTAAGATGTCTTTATCATTTTTTAATGGAACACTTGTATTTAATAATAAGTTGTATCCCTTATAAATGTGTTTATGCTGATAATTTTTGGTCAAATTGGTTTGATTCAACAAGAAATGCCTTATAACTTAGTATATTTCAGAAGGAAAAATGTCAGAATAATATTGTTTGTTCTGCGGGGCACTTGACTTGTTTTCAATTACAATTCTACTAAGAGCGCTTGAGACTGTTTGCCGTTTTATACGTTAAAACTGAGACTATTGTATGTCTATGATTAATTTACCCTCTTATAGTTTTATTTTAATGAGATATTTTTTACATTTAGCCTTAAAAAGAATCTTTAGTTTAATCACAATTACTCTTGATTTTCATATTAGTAGCTTTATCGTTTGAGAATTTGAGAAATACAATTACCGGTAGCACAACTTTTAAATATACTCTTCCACTTAGTTATAAATCATTTTACGCATTGTTATAAATACTATCAATGTCAAGTAAAGAGTAAAACAATATTTTCCCTCGAGCTTAGAGCATCAGTCTCACTTGTTTCCGACATTGAGTTGTTACCATACCTGATTATCTTCAAGTTGCAATAAGTCAACTAATTGAATTAAACTGGAACGCTGCGTGCTACCCCTCGGTAAGTGAATTGGAATACGCAGACGTTACATCGTCGGTTATGACTTTTCAAAAACGTTGTTTTTATATCTGTAATAAACAATAGTTTCTAAAAATCATATAGTTCTTTCGATGAGATATAAAACAATAGATAAAACACAATATAGATTGAATGAAACCCTCAATCCATACTTAGTTTTTTCTTTTCAATATCGCTGTAAAAATACATTCGAGTAATAAATAAAAATAAAAAAATTCTATTAATATATACCAGGTGTTTTAAAACACCCAATTGTAAAATTTACAGCATAATTCTTTTACATCATAAATTATTGTTTTTGTAAAAAATTCTTGTTTTTCTATAAAATTTGCAATATGGCGGAGATTATTGATAATGTGTGAACATGTCAAATGAATTAAGTGATAACGGTATTTTATAGTGGAATGTCATTTAAAATATGGCTCTCTTTCATTTAAATGCTTGGACAATTTTGTTTAACAGAAAAGTTTCAGGGATAATGGCTGTAAAACTTTTCCTATGTTATTGTTATGGGACAAATCTAAAATTCAACCGTTATTATCTTCTAAGCCGTTAGTAGGCCTATAAGGGGTATAAATTAAATTGTAAAGTTGTCTTAAAATTATATGTAGAATCCAAGAATATTATTAAAAGTGCGATTTTGTATTTTAAATTAGTGACTTCCGGTAGGGTAAGGTTGTTTCTGGAACACTCTGTGTATTGAATTTCTTGTCAAACGCTAGAGCGTAACCGGTTTACCTACAACGGCACAATTTGTGAAAAATTACTTCTGTAAATTTTAAAATGGTGTACCGGTGGTCTGGGACACCCGGTATAAGGTGATTGGTAGCACATGTCAAAAACGTTTAGGTTTTATTATGCATTAGGGTTTATTATTAGTCTCGTCGTGATTTTTATCGTAATGACTGATTTACTACGGGAAAGTTCTGAGCGTCTCTCTTTTCTAGACAACTTTAATCTTTATAGAGTAACGTCTCTCTCATCACCTTGATGATTACTCGAACGAGTTTCCAACGTTGAAGGTGGATCTTATTTACTGTCGATATAACATAACGATAACCATCAACTTCAAGGTTTTAAACTAATATGAACGAGAAAATTCTCAAGTCCTCAAAAGTTGGATAAATTTATAAAATTAAACAAATTGTGTTTTGATTAAAATGTTCCAAATTATGACCATTTAAACTATCGATTATGTATTTATCTTAGAATTAGTAACTATAACGGAAAGTTTTCAAGTTTTATTACAATATATTTTTTTACGATTCTTTTTTTCCGTTATCGTTGTACTAGTTAAGTGACATAACTATATAATATTCTAAATAGACTATTTTTAAGACAAGGACTGGAAAATTATAAAAAACATTACACTGTACAACTTATTGCCTTATTGTAAAAAATTGTTACTTTTATAAATGTCTTTCATCGTTGTACATTTTTGTGTAGGAAATATTTAGGAATATATATATTTCTCCTAATGGACAAAACTAATTGATATTGAGTCAAAATAATGGTTTCGATTTTTTTATTAAATTGATAAGTTATTTTTAGTAGACATTTGAAGCTTATTAATTTCATTTGTAAGTTAAATAGAAACCTTTAGATTTTATTAGTATGCATTTAAAATCCTATGTCGTAATACAATTGAAATAAAAAAAATATTTATAAAATAAAAACATACGAATTTATACTTAAAATTTTGTTCACTTAAGCATATTTAAGCTGTAAGATTATTTTCAACTCTAGATTATATATTTTTCAATCGATTTCATAATTAAACCTTCCAACACGGTGGTTTTTTACCGATGACACGCGACATTTATATGCCTTATGAAGTTGGTGGTCAGTGACATGGATTGTTTAGAGTTATCACATCAGAGAGTAATTATGTAGATGCAAGTCGTTTGTCACGCATGACTACCGTTATGCACGACCCACAAGTAGTGTGTTAACGCTATTAGTCCAGTGAATTACATACCCATTAGATTAATAAAATCCAATTAGACAATCAAAAGGATGTTTGATAAATATTAATAAAACTATCCATTGGGTTAGGGTATAAACACTTAAAATTAACTTCCTGCTGAGAATACTCTTTAGGTACAACAAGTAATCGTGAGGTAGTAGACAAGTCTACCATCAGATTAAAATCACTCAATAATATTTACAATCAACCCGTTAGTTGTAATTCACTTTAAGTAGTGCAATAAGTTGACTTTATACGTAAAATTAATAGTTATTATAATTCTATTTGTATATATATATATATATATATATATATATATCACATATAATTTTAAAACATAATAAGTTTTAAAAAGATTTTGTCTTTTTACTTTATTTATGAGTGTATGAAAAGTGAGCGCTGTCATGATAGAAAAGGCCACAGCTATTATAAAAATAGTACCTGGGGACCGAGCATTTGCTCGGTAAACTCAAACAGTAACATACTTTACAGTAATATCATTTACAGACAATGGGCTAAAATGCAAAGTGCAAAAAGGCTTATTTCTTGTTCAAGACGAGCTAGTTCGCTCCGCTCCACTCACTTGCCTTTCAGCCTGTTTCAATGTATGCCTACGGGTGCTGCACTCTGGTGTTTATTTGTTGAAACACATGTTGAATGTGTAACACGTGGATTCAAATTAGTTAGTTAATAGCTATTTCCATAATTATTACTAATGATTTTATTTTAAAATTAAATTGTAATTCTACAAATTGATTTGGTTTTATATTTTTACGTGACTTTTATTTATCTAAACAGCAGTATGAAGTACGATTTTAAACCTAATAAATTATTTTTCATAGAGTTTTACCAATTAGTAATTAAGTAACTGGCTGCCATCCAAATCACAGTTTATAATGGAGTATGTGGTCTGCACTTAGATAGTTGAGTCAGCTGTTTTCATAATTTCTTTGTTTTGATTTTTAACTCCATAAGACCAATGTTAATTTTTTTTTTAAATTTCATTTGATGATTATAAAGAAATATTATTTTTCCTGACATAGAGACCTGCATTTATATTATTTTTTAACCCAGAACTAAGTTATTTGCAAAGTTTGAAGAAAATCGTTAGAGACGTTTTTGAGATCCGTATGAATACAACCTTACTCGTATTATAAAATAGTATACATAAAGTATGAGGTTTTGCGTGAAGTACCTGTTACAGTTCTATCTATATAGTTACTAAATCGTTATACATTTATAACGGTTTCAGTTTGGTTGTTACGTCATGTACAGTCATAAAAATCTCTTTATTAAAATAAAGAGACAAATCAAACATTTAACACTTATCTGGTTTTCCATTGTGTATTAAAATTAGGATCAGAAATAAATTAACAACGTACGTTTTATCATAAAAAAATTAATAAAAAAATTCAAAATGAAAACTTACGTTCTATATATTTGACCAAACATAGTAGATAGATATTTTATGCCATAGTATTTTTTTATGCCATAGTAGTGGATATTTTATGGCATTTCTTACACATAATTTAGTTTAAAACATTAATTCCAAATAATGTGATAGTAATAAAGTCCGAAACGATAAGACTGATAAGCTTGATCTATTTGGGGTTTGAGGGTTTTCTGGAGATGTTATTTATTAACTGGGATTTCATACGTCCAATATTTCTTTTGCAGCTTTGTCGTATAAATCACTATATATCAGTAACATAGATTGCTGTTTTAAAAGAACACTTTTCTTGTTTAAATCATTAATTATTTTTTCAATCCCAATAGCAGTTTTTTGTATTATGTTTTCCAAAGTTTTAAATAATTTTCATGTCAAGCAAGAAAAGTAATTTAAAAATGAGTAGGCTATGCTACAAACAATTTATTATTTTGCTTGTTATGTTTTCATGTTAGTTTGTTTCTTTTTTATTTCTAAAGTTGATTTTTTTATTTTAATGAAATATAAAGTTAGTAATTCAGATTTTTCTAACTCAATCAAATACTCTTTCATTTGTAATCAATTAAATAAATTAATACAACTAGTTTCAGACATACACAGAATACAGAACATAAAGCATAAAAACACACCCTCCGAAGTTTAATTTTATCTAAAGATATTAGCTACATAGATTATATAGCCCTTATATTAAAATGAGGTAGGAATCCTCTTTTTGGGCGTTGTGTAGGACTCGCCTGGGCCATTCCCACCAAACCCACAACTTTTCCAAACATTGTTCACCCCAGAACCGGGGTCGGGCCCTTGGGTTTCTATGAAAACAAGACACTTTCATGCTTTTATTGTTTTTTACCATAGCTTTTTTCGGTGGTTGCCACTTGGCTTGTTTAAAATTGGCAAGCCAAAAATCAAGGTACTCGCCGGAACCCGTGACATGGTTGACCGCTGCGGCTACACCCTCCGTCTTAAGTTTACTGCAAAGGAAGCAGTGAACTAGTTTGACGCAAGTTTTATAATCATGTCTTGCTTCCCCACATTTGTAGGGGACTTGTACATTTGTAGGGGGATGGGATTGTTCCCATCATTTGTACGTTTAGTTGTAGTTGGGACACAAATGTACTAACAAGAGCTCCTAAGGACCACCGCCCTCAAACACGACTGGCAGCTGAGAAATCCTACCCGGAGATGGCCAAGTTTAAGAAGCCTGGTGGCCTCTTATAAAGATCGAGGACCGCCATCCTCAGTTGCCGCTTGTTTGGTCTGCCTATGGATACTTGCTTGTTTCACTGGAGTCGCTGAAAACCTTATCAAAGGCCTCGTTGACCTCAGGTGTTTCAGAAAGAGAATCGAGATCCCTCACCTCAACAGAGACCCACTTTTCTGGACGAAATTTCCCGCCTCCCCGACTAACAAAGATCATATTTGGAGGTACCAACAAAAAATGAATCCTCATCTTATTTTTTAACAGAATTTTTTCACAAACAAATTAATGTGTATTAACAGTATATGAGTTTTAAAACAATCGGTATGATAATAAAAACCATAGCAAATGAATTTACTTTTTATTTGATTTTATTATTTAATATATAAATTTATTCTTACTCCAGTGACATGAAAAATTTATTAATTTTCATATAATTATCATGAGCTAAATCTGTGAAAAAACCAAATTATATCGAAACAAAAGAAACATTCTTTAAGCTGTTTAACAGCCATTGTATCACTAATATTCAAAGCTTCCGATTCGCCAATGAATCCGCTTTGGTAGAATAAAGAAGAATAACGGAGCGTTTTCTTCTCTGACATTCTTTTTATCCTGTTATTTATTATGCCGGATTTTACATCGAATTCCTCCCGCATATCGTCTATTTTAAAGTATATTTTTACTTTTTAAAAGTTCTTCAATAAAATATACATTAGGAAATAATTTTTATTAAATTTCTAACTAATAAAATGAATTGATATAATTAAACAATATAACAGTAAACCACATGTTGTATACGAAAACATTTTAAAGACAGAGTAGAAACAGTCTAATACAGAAACAAACTTCTGAAATGAAATACCAATTTGATTATTGTGGCAATATTTTCACTAGAAAAATAATATTAACACGATTAGGATTTTCAATATTTTATTAATTTATTTTTATCAACTCCCATAATTCTTGAATACAAATTTACATACAAATTGAATGTTAACTATTTCTACATGAAATAATCAATTTGAAATTAAATTCATATAAGTTAAAACTTTTATTTTTTGTATACACTTTTGTACTTGTGTATCATGAATGTTTGTAAGAAACATTAAAAGTTGCATTTTGTCCATCAATTTAAGAATAATATTTTAATTTATAAAAAACGGCACTGTAACTACATATTTAAAATTATCCTTTATAAATCAATATTTCTTCATTGTAACATTCACTAAAATTATCCAAAACGATCATTAAAAAACTGTCAAATATGATTTGTAACACAAAGAGAAGTAAAATAATATGGATTTTCTTACAGTTTTACTTGTTTTATATAATGAAAAGAGGTCAGAGAAAGAAAGAGGTTTATACAACATTTTGCTTTTAGGATATTGAGGACTTCACTTTTAAAGGAAAATGCAGTCAAACGATGAACTCTTTGTTTCCGGTTAAACGGAAAATCAATCGTTGAAACATTGGGGTGGAATCATTTTGAAGAGAAATAAAATGGCTTGTAGTAAACATCAATGGCCAGATTAACCAACATGTTGTGTTTAGAAAGAATAACACTTATAATTAATCATACATTACTGTCATCATTATTTATTTATTTATCGTTAAAATTGTCGAATAAAGACTACCTTATTTTTATTTATTTATTTATTTCTTATTTTAAAAAATGACAAAATATTATTTATTTTGGGAGAACATCTCAAAATTTAAATGTCAATTGACACTATGATTTACTGTGGATAAACTCTTGGTGTAAAACAATTAATATCCTAAAATTCCAAATAAAAACAGAGGAGTCTACTTTAAATTCTTATTACCTGCCTTTCTCCAAAAAACAGACTTCGTTAAATAACAACAATCAATCTTGTTTAGTTTTTATACTAATTAAACCAATACCATAAAGTTATAGATGCTCAAAATCTTTTGTTATTAATATTTTATAGCGTTGTAATAAAATAGAGTTTGTAAAGGGCTAAAGGTCCATGATGGTTCCATGACCGCACAGGATGGGCCACTCTGTGGGTACCAGATCCGCGATTGGTTACCATCCAGGCTAGTGGGAATGGCGAAAACAAGTTCTTCAAAATTTGGTGGGGTTTTCATATACCTTTTTTCACACATAGATTAAGAAAATTTAGAGGACTTAAATCCAATCAGGAGATTTCTAAGAGCACTTATCATAAGTCTCACCGAAATATTTTATTTATTTAATGTACCCCTGAGATTTTCAGAATTCAAGCCCTTTAGTTGTTTTACTTTGGGTACATGTAAATAATAAGACTTATGAAACTTAAATTCATTTAAGTATTTAAGACGTGGTTTTTCAAATGTAATAACAATTTATAAGAAAAATGTATGACAATGTAACAGCTTTAAAGATGAGGTTAATGAAAAGAGCTCCTTAAATTGTTGTCGTGGAATTTACCAAATAGAACATAACATTGAATAAACGCAACATAAGTCTATGTGAACACCAAAACTAATCAAAATAACACAAAAACTTTGCGAATAGTTTTGATAAATATCCTTGCTATTTTGTTTTGATTTTAACTCAATAAGTCTAACCGAAAAATTATGAACTACGCTCAAGACTACTGTATGGCGAAATAAGATTTTTTTATCATAAAGACCTGTGTAATAAATATTTCAATATCCGCCAAGTTTGAAAGGAAGTGTTTGCGCCATTTTATTTTTTTAAGTTTTCATTTATGAATGCGTACATTGTTTATATCTTACTCATATAATAGTATAGGATACATTTGTCTATTAATTAAAGTATTTAAATTACAATTTTGATATTTTACAACAATATTTCATCCGAAAACTTTGTAGAGTGTGTAGGGAATCTAAGCTTTAGTATTAAGGTAAGTGAAAATTAATTACGCTGAAATTGGTTCAAAGAGGTAATATTAGTACAAAGATGATTTCGAGCACAAAGCAAACTTCACAGGTCCTCACAGATACAGGCGTTACAGATACACAGCGTTTATGATAAATGGGGTGAAGAGGGTTTTCATAAATTTCAGCAAAATTTTTAAATGACGACCTATTTTTATTTATTTATATATTTATTTTTTGTAAATAACTTTTATTGAACAATGTTTGAGAAATCTTCACAAATAACTCGATAAAAGGAAAATTCACGTAATTATGCAATTGCGGAGTAGAAAACAATTATAACTACGTGTTAAAATTTTTAAATCTGATTATTCCCAACAAATAATTTTAATAGGATTATTCTTTACACAGTATTTTATGTAACTTTTTTTTATAATTTCATATCACTGTAATAATTTTGTACTGGAAGTATAGAACAAGTGAATTGGGATTCATTGATAAAATGTTTTGTTATTACAAGCCTTGGAAAGTTACATATAATTAGTTTATTATTTTGGTAATCATTCAAACGTAAACGACTTATTAAAAAGTTATAGATAGGGAGAACTATCATTATATAAAGGAACATTAACATAAATAGTTCATTATTTTCATTTTGCGTATCAAAATCTTTCTATAAACCACAGTTGTTTTTTCCATTTGTATTAGAGATCGACAGTTTTTTTTATCTTTTTTATAATACGCTAAACAGTTTGTAGTATGTTTAGTAAAATAAATACTCCATTAATTTCATTACTTGGTTAGCATTTAAAATTTATTTTCATACATTACCGCAGTAAATAAAATAGATTAACAGTTAACAGTTATTCGTTTTTGTGTGTATCGTGAGTTCGTCACAATATTCAGTTATTTACGTGAAGAAAAGCAGAAATAAAGAATTTATATAAATTTTTATTGATTTATTTGCTTATAAATTAATTTTAAGTATTTTAGAATCATATATGAAATGTAAAAAACGATCAAGTATATTAAACATTAACACCTTGCAAAATTAATGTCGAAAGATAAAACTTTATTTCCACCATGGGAAGAATTCCTATTCTAACAATAAGAGCTTCTCTATTTTTCTTCATAATCAAATGTTATTTTAAAGACGCTTCTGAAGTTTACAGTAGATAATAGAGCTGACGACTTTTTAAATTCTTCTAATTCCCGTTGCAAGCACTTTTTACATCTCTAAACGACTAAATAAACATGTTTGTAAAAACATGTTTTCTTAGTAGTATAAGAAACAGGGAAAAATTTAAAGACCTCTTAACCAAATATCAATTTTGAACTTACCATAGCCAAAGACAAATTCTGATAACACAACGGCCTTGATAATCAAGGTCACTGGTGCTTAAACGCCAAACAGTAGTGTCGGGCTCAATATATCAACTTCTACGGTCAAATAAATCGGATTTATATTTACGTAAATACTATCCAAGTGGCCTGAGCTGAGCACTTTATTAAACTGTCTTAAAAACTCTACTTCGTAACGGAAAAGTATTATTTTTTTATTTATTTGGCTATAATTAAAATTTAATCTTAGTTAGGAAAAGAAAGTTATTTTTTCCATTTAAAATTACAAATAATGAAAGAAGTTAAAAATAGATTTGAGAGAAAGTAAAACCGAGCTTTTTTTAAAAACAGATTCAAAAAATAAAACTTCAATGACTTAAACATGCGTTTCCCCCTCTGAAATGAAGGTACAGACAGCATTCCCCCTGCATTTTTCCTTTTGTTGATAATTGTTCCAGGTTTTGTTTGTTTACTATTGTTATTGTTACACTTGTTTAACTGTTCTTAAGAGAAGCAATTTGCAATATTACAATGTGTGCTTGTAATATAATCAGGGCTTACTACATTTACTTACAACAAGGCTTACAATATATTTTTTGCATGGGGGAAATGTTTTACTATGTGAACAAAGTGGGACGCCCTTTGGTTGATCTGGTTGGTTTACCCACCAAAATCACTACGGATCCACTAATTCCCAGACGGTTCTGCTTGGTTTCAGTATTGCTTTTTCTATGGTAACTGAATGGTTTAATCTAGTCTTCTAAGGGCCGAGACATGTCTCTTGGTTCTTAGCACAACCTCGCAATAGGTGGCGGCATACACAGATTTTCTTCTGACTCAAGCATATCTAGAATAATCATCTCAGGACAGTTGTGCCTAGTAATAAGGCAAAACCTTATATTACTATCATGCACAAACTATTTTACATATATCCAAACAATATACATTCAAATATAACTATACACACTCTTCATACAATTCATGCATTTGTTGACTTGGACAAAATAAAAACTGTTTAAGTTGTCAAAGAATAACCGATTTTGAAAAACGGCCTATAATATTTATAAAATAAAATAGTGATAATATATTTGGGATATATAGATAAATAATAAATGAATAATGTTTATAATAATAATAATAATAATAATAATAATAATAATAATAATAATAATAATAATAATTCAAATTCAAATTCTTTATTTTCTCGCATGCGCATTTGTTTTACACAGCAGTGCTTATTTATCCCTCTAGCTTAATAGGTAGCTATTTGAGAGACAATCTAAATTAAGTTTACATGTCAATTTTACAATACAATTTTTATAATAATAATATAATAATACAATAATAATTATAATAATAATAATAATAATAATCGACCCATGTGGGAACAATATTACAAAAATGTGTTTTTATATACTATAGCGATTTGTTGAGCAAAGCGTGTGTTGAATTTGAAATAAAATCAATTAAATATCCTATGAACTATTTATAGATACACTATAGAATTTTATAAAACGTATTCATGAATAAAATGTGGTCTTGCAGAGTTTTGATATTCATAGTTAAAAAACAAAAAAAAATTGTCACTACATCATTTATAAAACGTGCAACAGAATCACTCTGCAGCACCAAACAAATATTTTATACTGTGTGATCCGATGAACGTCAGTAATTGAAATATGAATAAATTGAAATGTGAATATTTCACACCCTTATTTTAATTAATGTTACAACACGAAAAATAATCTGTTTAGGTTTAGATCTATAAATATTTAAAAGAAAAAATCATATAATTCCTGTTGACGAACAATCATATTGTCTTATCAATTATTAGCTAGGTTGTTTTTACAACTATATAGAAACTGTTGAACACAATTATAAAATATAGTAAATACAATTCTGGTTATGTATATTTTTACTGTCTTACATTTATATTTAAATAATAAGACAATAAATAAGGTAATTTTATTTTGTTATATTTAAATTGCCCAACGTATTTGATAGCCATGATTGCAACATACAAATTTTCTATTAATTTTACTATTAAAATCTATTTACACACATATACACACACTAAGCAATATAAGCAAACAATATTTTATTGTGGTCAAGCATTACAAGCATGCACTGGACATCGTATTATCCTTAAATCTAACTAAACTTATGTGTGCTACCCATGCAAAATTCAAGAAAACAAATGCACATCATGCAAGTTCAAGGTAATAAAAACAAGGTCACACAAGTAAGTCAGGCAAAACCAAAATAAACAATGTCAAACATTACCACCCAAAAAAGGTCAGCCTACTTACTTCAGCTGCTGGTATTAAAAAAAAAAACCCTGAATGGGGGAAGTGGATAGGCTAAGAGTGACCCAATCAAGTTTTGTAAAAGGACTATTCGAACCTTCACTGGAATCCTGCTAACAACTTAATACAAGTATACAGGAACTGTTCTGAGCTTTACTTAACCTAACATACGGGACGACAAGCGTGTTATTTGTCGCGAATTGAATAATTGCTTCTTAACACAAAGTTTTCATGCACTTTCTTCATTCGTACAATACATGCAAAAATAAAAAAGCTTAAAACAGTCCATATCTTTTTTGAAGTAAAAATAGGTTTGCAGTGTACATAAAAAAGAGCATCCACAATAATACTAACAGCTTTCTTTTGAAGCTGGAGAACCGTAAATGTTTCATGAGATAAACCCCAGAGCCTCAAACCATACAAAACGGTACTCTAGAAAATAACGTATAGTCTACATTTAAATAGTCTTTTGGTACACAGGACTTCAAATATCCTAGTAAATATAGTATTCTTGATAGCCACCCACACACATGATCCACATGCACTTTCCAAGGTAAATTTTCATCCAGATTTCTGGTCCGTCTAAGAGATAAACTGATTCACAATCTTGTTACTCGTCTCAGGGTTAATATGTGTTTATGGGGTTTACTCTCATTTAACCTAAAGAAGTTATCTGCGAAGCAGGTAGCAGCTTCAGCAAGTGATTGCACCATGGAATTCTTTGAATTTGGAAGATCTTCTTAAAAGTATACTAATGTAGTGTCATCAGTCTAGCTATACCAAAGCTTGAAATTTTTAGTTAATTAGTTTTAGTTAATGCTAGCCTTGACACTACCCTCTAAACGCCAATATCAACCTCTGGTCTATAGTTGTAGTATAATTAAGTAAGTTATATTCATATCAATAGGATTCAACCTTCGACAAGACAATATTAAATTCTGTTCCACAAAACAAATTTGCATGTTCTTACATTGTCAATGTTTTTTTTTGTTTTTTTTTTGTTTCATTTTTATCCAAAAGTCATGAATTAAGATAATAATAATAATGGGAACATGAAAATTGTCATCATCGTATATTTAAGGCGCGGTCAACCTTTATTAGACTTGAGTAATATGATTGGGTTTATAGACATATTTAAACTAAAATAGTAAGAGTAATTAATTAAAAAGTTATGTCTTTGTTTGTTTCAGGTAACAGAATATTTGGAGGAACAAACTAAAAGGGAAAATGCGTATGTCGGTGCAGTGTAAGTAAATTATAAACAAAAAAAACTAAATATTTTTTATTTTAGAGGTAATATGGTGTAGTAGTTTTCATCACTACTAGCAAAAGTACTAGTAGTGATGCGCAATCGACTTTTTGGTGCGCAATCGTGTTTTAAAAACGAGGCGCAGACGAGTTTTTAAAAACGATTAAGCATCAAAAGACCTACTTTTGCTCCGAGTGATGAACAACATTTTTTATCGTAAAGCGAAATTAGACTTTTGATCGTTAAAAATATTAACTATAAAGTTGTATTTTCGAGGTTTAATTTACAAAGTAAGTAATATGCAGTATTTACATTTCTGTTATTTATAAACAATGCTATTTATAAAGTTGAAATTCATTATTCTGCTCCTCAACGCTAATAAATCAAAAATAATATTCTTAGCAAACATCTGACTTTTCAGTCGTAGGACCTAAAAAATTCTCCAGCTGATTTTTCAGTCCTAGGACGAAAAAGAATCTGTTTTGGTACCATTGAGAGAACAAAAAACACGCTGATTTGGTGCAGAATGATAAAAACTTATTTTTAAAAAATTTGATATCAATTAAATTTTTTAATAAATAATCTTAATATAGGAAAATACTTGTATGTCTACACCGGCGGTGAAGGGTTAATTGTACTTTCGTTCTTTTTTAGGACACACAACATTAATTTGACAAAATGAAAGTGTTAGTATAAAATTGTAATGGAATTTTACTTTTTTGTTCACGTTTAATAAACAAGAGCAAAAAACTTTTTCATGTGTGTATTTCTTATATTGTGACATAAAACACTATTTAGGTTTTAATAAAAAATAATTTTATACAAATTTACTTTTTTGTCGGTTCTTAGAATTATTCACCTGTGAAATCATGCCAAATCAGTCATACGATGAAACTTCGTGTATGAATAATATAAAAAGCGTACTTCAGCTTAAATAATAGAACATATTGAAATATATTTTTAAAACGTTCTAGTTTATGTTTCAGTTTTAGACGTAAGTTAAAATATTTGACGTATTTTACACTAGAGCTTACAAAGGGAATGTAACCGTTATTGTTAATTTAGTTGTAGTATTTCCAACGCAAGTACCTTACAAACGAGCAAATATATAGTATCATAACTAAGACTGTTACTTTTCCTGGTTTTATATAATTTTAAGGGTAGTGAGGTAGTTACTATTATAGAAGAAATATAACGGAAAATGTTATTCCCATTTTTCTCATAGAGTTCCATACATATGCTGATGATATTTACAGGTTTTTATTGAAGTAAATTTACTATCATAAAATTTGTAAGGAAATATTCCGTTTAATTTACATGTTATTTATATTATTGTCAACAAACCGCATTTCTAAAAATAAAAAAAGTGCTAATAAAAATAAAAAAATATCTAAGTGCTACTAAAAAGTGGAATGTTAAATTCAAAGCACTAATTTTACCATTTGAATGTGTCTTGCACAGTTCCTAAGGGAGGGTTTCAAGGTAGCCAACCCGACAAATGTGTTTCATTACATCCTCAGTTCAAGGCAGCCTTTGTCAATAAGTGGGGCAGAGTTGCATTTGTATCCCTTTGAATACTCTAACACAAGGCCTTCTACCAAGTAACCTTTCTTTGAGGTAACTCCTAAAAATTAAAATATTTAGAGTATGATAGTTTAGATTCGGTGGGGAATAGCTAGCATTGAGATAAATTGCGAAATTCGTCTTTAAAGTAACTGAACCGGCGAGGTTAGTTGAGTTCCACCACATAGGCTTGCATTTAGCATGTTTTATGAAACAAATTTAACGTTTCATATCATACGTGATCGTTGAGTCTTGGTGGAGTGAGTCAGTAAATAACAAAATGTTAATGTAGTTTTAAGCTTAGTTTAGTTTACTCGATGGATCTACTTAGCTTTGGAAAACAATAATGCTTCTTTTTTATATATAACTATAGGCTTAAAACTACGTACTGAAAACGTTTATATTTCTGTAATGAAACAAGTTTTGAAAAAAATAGCTTGCCTTTTTGTTCTATAAAATATAAATTACTGTATGTTTTTTGTTCAAAATTTGCAAAACCATATCTTTAACGCTACCTCCATGTAATAGACTGTTTTATTTTAGTTTTAATAGGCCCTACTATTTTGTGTGAAATCATTTATAAATTTCAATCAAGAACATTTACGTTTATTTTTATAAATATTACAATAAAAGAGAAAAGTGCTAATTGTATACCAATTTTATTACTGTTTCAAATTTATTGGCCATATCATTTGCAGAGATTTTATACTTCAAATAGTGTATTTCTTAAAATGTAACTAATTACCGGTATACTATATTTAAAACTAAACTCAATATGCCCTATAATTTTTAACAAATCGTGCCGAATGTGTTTTGTGGTCATTGTCATCTATTGTGTACAGTTATCACAACAGGAAGCAATTATGTAAATCAAAGCCGTTTATCACTTTCACTTTTATCGCCTGCGAGCAATGTGTCAACGCTTCCAGTTAAATAATAAAAGAGACTATATTAAGTTATTTTAGTAGCTATAAGTTCTTTAAGACTTTTAATAGAGATAAGATAATTTGAGATAAGATAATGAAAATTTATTCTGACATGAATAAATATGAATCCAACTTTTAAATGATCATATTTGCAAATTACCATATGTAGTCTGTTGACCACTACACTGGTTCGGTTAAGTTAGGCTATAATAGATTATGATGGGGTTAATGCGAACTGCATGGTTAAACCCTAGCTGGAATATATGTAGAACCCCCTAGCTGGGGGTGAGTAGAAATGCTATGGGCATGGAAACCCCTAGCTAGAACATATGTTCAAGACAGCAGGGGGAGAGGAGTGCGACGGGCATAGAAACCCCTAGCTGGAACATGAGTGGACAGTCTGTCCCGTGCCTCACCCTTCCTCTTCCTTCAATATCCCATCCTTCGATGGCTTGCGCAAAATGCCCATTAGAGGCAGACGTGCCCAATGGTTCGGCTGGGGTCTCCTTATCCACCATTAACAGGTTAGATTTTAGAGCATTAGAAAAATATATATCAACGGAAAAAATAAAAAATGTCTTGGAAGTCAGAAAAAAAGCAATGTCGTGCAGAGCCGGCCAAAACAAGAAATAGAGACTGGAGATTAAGAATAAATTGTGTAACCGCAACGCAAATGCTGGCACAAATATTAATCTATTCTAATCTATACAAAGCCATTATATAATGGCTAATAAGATAAGGCCTGACCTCTAAATCTGACATTTCATATGGTCAGTGTGGTAGTTATCCATTCATCTACGTCTTTGGCTTTACTAGTAGTAAAATATTTGTAAAACTTTAATTTGTGTATGACACTTTTTATAGTGGAGGCCTTTTCTAAAAAATACATGAACGTCTCCATGAGGTGACGATGAAACGCGTGTGCGACCATAAAAAAGTATAAAAAAAAATAAATAAAAAAGTAAAATAAAATAAGTTAAAATAAATAAAATAAATAATAAATAAATAAAAAAGTATGTAATATTACATAAATGGATATTCATGCGTGCCACATGTAAACACTGTCACTTGTTTTTCTGAATAACACCACTTTCACGTTTTGTTCACAATAATTCCTCAATAGAATTTCATCCATAAAGGAATTTTCATGCGCAAAACGTGCATCATTCCATTACACCGAGTCATTTTAAAAGGCAAGAAAGTATAAGCAAGTAAGACTGTTAGTGCTACGTCCTTCCAGAGCCCACGGAGCAGTGTTAAAATTATACTGTATGGTGAAAATTCTAACTATGAACAAATGTAAGAATAATTTGTTGCTAGAAATATTAGCACAGAGTATGGAGTTTTTTGCTTGACACTATGAAACTCAATTTGATATAGGTTTACTTTAAATTTAAAACATAATATGAACTACATAAAATATAAATATATAGTGTAAATATATAAAAGTGATAGAAACTTTTATGTTATAAGTTGTGTATAAGCTCTTATCCCTTTGCATAGAAGAGGACTCCTATGTGGAATTATCTTTTGGAACAATCAAGCTACAATTTGCGACTTAAGTGAATTATACAAGGACCTTGCGTGGCACCTACGCATTAGGCAAATTAAAATTCCCAGACGTCGTCGTGTCAAATTACAATTTTTTCTCAAAACAATCGAATATTGTTTGCTTTTTTACAGATTTGTGTAATAGTAGGCTTATTATGGTGGTTTAGGCATTTTAGATTTGTAAAATAACTTCTTATTAATATGTTATATTTAGGAGAGTAGCATTTTGAAATTAAGTGTTATGTGCCTAATAACAGTTTTAAAAGAGCATTGATTGTAGTAAAGTTTAAGTAAAGTTGTTAAAGCGTATTTTTATTTACAGTGAATTAAATGTGTACGGTACATTTTTTACTTATCATAAAGATTTCGCTCGCTTTGTTGGTTAACTGTTGAAATTATTCCAAAATGATTTTTCGACGGGTCATGGACGTTTTGGTTTTAGTATAAAAAAATTTTTAAAAAAACTAATTGTTTAACTTTTCTTTTATTTTTTAAAATATTTATAGGAAGTTTATAGTACGCTTTGAAAAACTGAATTGATACAATGAAACTAAATAATAACGTAGATATTGCATTAGACGTTTGAAAATACGTGCAATAAAGCGGAAGAAAACCTGTTATCCTTGTACAAATGATAACACAATGGAGATAATTTAGGTTCAAGTACGATGTATATGGTAAAGCAAAAGTTTTACTTTCAATGTTTTATGTTAAATCGCTGAGATTGAAGCTTCTTATCAACTTGTTTAATTCTCAAAAACGTCTCAAATGTTAAAATTATTGAAACTCATATTTGTTTATCCCGAAATGTTTATATTAAATAAGCGTTTTAAAATAATGTGTACCATTACATTTGCTCGTGTTTATAATTTTATAGGATCACGCTAGTGACCGCTAAGTGAGTTTTTTGTTTTCGTTTTGTATTTTTTTTATACCGGTACTCTATATTTAAAAGCCGTTTAAATTATCTTTACGTTGTTAATGAACTGATAAAATAGTTGGAAAATCATCATACGTAAATGTTGGTGGCTCACTGTATTATGAAACTCGATTAAAATGTCCAAAGAAAACTTCAGTTCGACTTTATGATTTCGAGGTATATTTTAGGCTATATATAAGTTGTATATTTAAGTGCTTTTTTTATCATTCTGTACATTAGTAAACTAATTAGCCATAATTAAACTCGTCATAAAAATATATTAGATGCGGTTTTATTTCTAGTCCACTTTAATACTGCGCGAAACACAACTTGTATTTCTACAAATATATATATAAAAAAAAAAAAAAAAAAAAAAAAAAAAAACTCACATATATGCAGAAAGCTATGTTTCATATGGACCCATATCAATAAAAAGAGGTTTTTGTGATCCTATTAAAATAAAAATTATAGTTGTAATGATTCAAATCGACACATCCATTCTAAAAGAAAAAGGCGCAAATTAATGACAAATTAATGACAAATTAATGATAACACTCTGCTGACATCGGCAAAAGTATACAATTGTCAGGAGTAACATACCAAACACACAGTTCGTAGAAATATACTTTAAATAAATGGAAAAAGGTACCCCAATAAAGAGCCTTTGTGAAGAAGTAGTTGCAAAAATAGACATTTTTCAATAACTTCCAAGGGTTATCAAATGAGTAAGAAACAAATTTAAGCTTAAGTAGGTGTATTAATTTATTTGTTTGTTCTAATAAATTATTGGCATGTGTTTTGTTTTATTTTATTTTTGTAAAATGGCTTAGTTAAGGGTTGTCTCATCTTTATTATCTATTCAAACGCACAAAATAAACGTAATAATAGTTACTTGGATCCGATTTAGTGGGATATAATTTTACTTATAGTTTATAGGCTGAGCGTTTGTCTATAATCGATTTGGGACGCCTTTCGAGATTCACCCTTCATAAGTTAGTCACCAATCATGTGACACTCGAACACAATTACATACGTCTAATTGGCGGTTGTATACAATTTAAAATAATTGGCTTTAAATCTTACATCAGCATCTATCTACTAATCTCTAACATGTACTATATGTAGTAAAACGTATTTTGTAAAGCCGCATTTTCGCATTTTATGTAGTATGGACGATTTATATGTTATATACCGGGTGTCCCAGATCACACGTACACCTCTTTTAAAATTTACACAATTAATTATTCACGAAAACAAATTGTGCCATTATAGGTAAGCCTATTGCGCTCAATCCATTGATGATCATTTCAATGTACAGGGTGTACCAGAAATAACCTACCCAGACCGAAAGTCATTAGTTTTAAATACAAACCCCCATTCTTAATGGTATTTTGGATTCTACACATAATTTTAAGACAACTTTATAATTGAATGTATACCCCTAATCCTAACGGTTTGTTAGATAATGATGGTAGAAATTTGATTTTTTCCCATAAAAATAACATGCTCTAATTTCTACATCAATTATCTCTGTAAATGTCCCATTGAACTAAAAAGGCCTAGCATACAAATGCCTTAGTTCTATTTAAAATACTTTAGCATCATAAATTATTAGTTTGGTCATATTTTTTTTTATTTTTCCATAAATTTTGCAATATGGCGGAGATCATTTTAAATGTTTAGAAAACTAAAACTAATAACGACAAAATCGGGTATTTTATGATGAAATATAATTTAAAATTAGGTTATAAGATATTTTCATGTTTGGACTTTTATGTTAAAGGTAAAAGTTTCAGTGTTTGATATGAAAATTTGCTCCATGTTATTCTTATGGAAAAAACAAATCTTCCACCGCCATTATCTCCCAACCGTTAGGATGTTAACCGTTAGGTAAACATTAAACTGTAAAGTAGTCTTAAAGTTATGTCTAGAATCAAAAAATACCATAAAAGTGGGGGTTCGTATAATGACTTCCTATCTGGATGGGTTACTTCAGGTATATCCTGTACATTGAAAATATCATCAATGGGTGGAGTGCAAATTGTTTACCTATAATGGCAACATTTGTTTCTGTGAAGAATTAATTTTGTAGATTTTAAAAAGGGTGTGCGGGTGGTCTGAAACACCCGGTATAAACTTGTTTGTAATTAAATTAGTCGGAGGAATAACTCTCTATACATTAAAAATTGAATAGACTGCTGTTATAGACAATCAAGTTTTTCAAACTTCAGTTATATGTTGTTTTTTTTTTTTCAAAGCATTCGAAGGAGTAATTTTTTTTTACTGCAGAGTTTTTTTTTCGTAATTAGTCATACGAGGGCACTAAACATGACTTTTAGTCACAATGATAACATTCAGGTTTGAATAACAACACAGGAGGATGATAACAGCTTTCAGTTGTGGTTGTAATTTATCTGGCATGTCATCAACATATCAACAGAAAACAGATGGTTTATAATTAACAATTGTACAGTGTTAATCAGTTCAATTATGTTTTATAAGTGTGAACCGATTACCTTTTGCCCATTTTGAGATCCGAAAACCACAAGTTATTAGGCTACCGAATACAAATTACTATGAAATATACACAATATACAATATAAAAAAATGTAGTATTCTACATACCATCAATTATTTGGGATTCAATGTACTACATTTAAATAATAAGAGTTTTCAAGTTCAAGTCCAAGTCGGAACTCTAGGCAGTATATTTAAAGAACTAAAAAGACACCTAGTTTTTAAAAATAGTTAATGTTTTAAAAGAAACATACCGTTTATTATATTTAATTGTATATAAAAATAAATCAATAACAATCTTTGGAATAATTTTTAAAAACTTTAGAATCAACAAAAAATATTTTGTCAATAATTCAGAGCTATGTAATAAGAAAAGTTTTCTAAATGAATAGATATTTTTCTTAAAATGAAATAAGGAGCTTTGTTGAGAGATTTGTCATAACAGATAGTGAACTTTACATTAACCACCAAATATGTAAGAAAATGTATTCGTACCATTAAGAACAATTAATCACACCATTAATGGTAATTAATGCAAAAAAACATTTTGTATTATTACCCGATTCTTGTATGGTTATTTATTTATTTATTTTGTATAGTATCTGACGTTTTGTTTTGTAACTTGATATTCTTCCTAGATATTCTTTCGCACTGGATGTTCCCTTGACATAGATGAGGCAACGTCTCCCGTGCAATATCGTTACAGTATTATGCACTCATGTAACATGTTCTGCCTCCTTCAGCATCCTTGATTGAGTTTCACACAGTTAAGTTGATCTATAATCTGTGATAACTTCTCAAACAATACTGCTTCCAGTTGAAACACAAACCTCTTTTAAATATAATATCCAATTACATCACGAAAATATATAAATGAACATAAGCAGAATACATAACATTTGATTGTTGAAGAATGTAAATTGCATATTATTGTTATCTTCATAAAAATATTTTCAATACTTTTCCCTTTATATAACAAATACCAATAGCCTAGTTTGATCAAATCTTGTGGCTCAACAAATTTTAATCTCCTAAATCATAAATGGTTCGATAAAATATTTGCGATCTGTTCTTCTGTTGAAAATCTCAATTCTCCCGTCAAGATTTTTTCATTAACATATCCCATTAATCAAACGTGAAACTCTCAATTTTTTGCTAACGAACAATTACTTCATTGCTGCGTGGAAAACGAACTTTCAATTCTGATAAGTTTAGTGACAGAACCATCTGTGTAACCATACAGCTTCAACCAGCCACAACCTGCCAGGGGCTTCAGAATTGTCCCTTCATTAGAAACAACAATCTGCCTCAGATGTTGAAATTGCAATCGATTACTATTCCTGACTAAACTAACCGATTAGTAAGTTGGCATAAAAACATACAACGCATTTTAAACTTTATTTTTTATTTGACTACATCTTAATAACCATGGGACGGAATCGTTTCAAATGAGTATACCACCTTAACAGACTATTATTACAGACACTATAACTATCATGACATACCATTACTATCGTTACAGTATAAAGCCATCAAGTCAAAATGATTTATAAGTAATTCATTAGTGTTCAATGTCTATGTTCTACACAATATAAATAGTTAAATTAACTTTGACAATTTAGTAAGAGGTTATATCTTTTGGATTATCTCAGTTTATGACTCATGTTACGTAATATTCGACGAGGTTGATAATGCTATATGGCCCCATAGAGAATTTTTCCAAAGAGTAATACTAATTTTTCTTTGCCCAAATGGTTTTCTGGATAAAATAATAATTTACAACTCACATACGATGCATTACACTAAAAATTTTACCAGTAACAGGATTTCACATTAAACAATTAAAGCTTAATTTATTAATGATATATTTTTATGAACTGTTGGAAACTACAAGGATGATCAAGTTGTGCAAATTACTGGAATTTCAAACAAACTTAGTATTTCCTTTAGAAATGTATAGCTTCAGAATTAATTTTCTTTAATCTTGTTTTAGTGTGACTAACAATGTGCATAGAAATATTTTACACAGTTTTAATGTGGATAAATTACCAAAATGTGCATGAGAAATGGAATCAAACGCTTATTTTCAATCAAAAGGTCCTCCAAGATTTATGTAAAAAATCTGCGTTAAGAAAATAGATCATTAAATCGATAACATTATTTAATAGCAAAATACACTTATTTTCCTCGCCCGATTTTTAAATGACGTTGTTTTGTTATCAATATTATTCCTTCGGTACCCGAAACGAATTAGCCTCTTACTCAGTCAGTTTGGGTTGGGTCCCATATTGATATACGATTAATCTTAGTTCTACATAGTATCTAGTCCATGAGAGAGAGGAACTTACTGAGGGACCGAGAACAATTGTCAGCAATGGACGAAAGCTGGACAATAAGATGACCGACTAGGGGCGTTGACCTACCTCATTGTGGGTGATGGGATGCGTCTGGTTTTATATTACATTATTACCACAACATAACATGACCACCGCAGTTTCCTGTAAACTGTGGTTAGTCGGTTTGGAGGAATGGAAATGTAAACAAATAAAAATTGATTCTGTTTAAACCGTTAAAAGCCTTAATAGTGTAGTAAAATTAAGCCAAAATATGGCTGGAAAATGAAATAATTTTTGGACAGCGAATTTTTTCTGAAATGTGTTTTATGCCATCCCCTGATCTCCCTCAGAAAATCCCCTGAAATCCCCAGTGGGCAACATGCCTAAAAATGATGGGATGGCCCACGTGGAGTCAGAAATAAATCTTTCTTTGACCAATGGGTTTATGTACATCAAATTTAAGCTCTTAAGTAGTAGAATTTAATACCGCAAACCCCATCTCAAAAGGTTGCCTGAGTCGAAAACGGCATCCTGTCAAACTTTAAATGAAAATCAAATTTTAACCTAAACGCTTAAAAATGTAATAATTTTCGAAATACTTGACCTTTCGAGGTGCGGTTTGCGGCAAACGTTTGCTTTTACAATTACCTTTGAAAATGCGGATAGCTAGTAATATGCTTATCATACTACCCTTGAACCACCCTCCACATGGACGTCCCAAAGAGAAAGTTTTAAAAAAATTTCTTAATCCATAGCCATGCTATACATAGTTTTAAAGGTCATGGTTAGGAGAGTACATAGCCGAAAACCAGACCTCAAAAAGTCAAATATGTCGGAAGTTATTGTATTTCAAAGTTTTGATAATATTATTTTATTCTAAGCTTTAAACGCTTGCCATTTCACTTCCGACAGTTATATTGAGGTCCGGTTTACGGCATTGTATTCTACATTTTAAGACCTTTAATTTGATATATATAAACCTTCTAGAATGTATTTAAATTTAGTATGCTTAGTTTAAAATTTTAATGTAACTCCTTAGGGGCCAACCCCTCATTTTTAAGCGAGATCACCATATGGGATTTCTGGGGGCTTTTCGGAGGAAGGTCAGCGGACGCCATAGAACACATTTCAAAAGAAATTGGCTTTCCAAAAATTATTTCATTTTTCCCGACTAATTTTACTACACTATAAGTGGAGAATTGCATTTTACTTACGTCACTACTTTAAGAGCTAAAGTGAATTTTGAAAATAATAGTATTTATTACAATTATGTGCTTAAAAAATTTATAAACTTCATTATTTACAATTTGGTGATTACAGTTTCCATTAATAATTAAAAATGATATTACTAGTTATTATTTAATTAACCAACGATCGTTCTTAAACTTTCCAAAACCGAAGCCAGTAGCGTGTGCAGCTTGAAATAAGTATCATGTAAAATAGTTTAGATTTATCTACTGTAGAAAAAATTTGTACTCATTCTATGATTTGCTATTTAACATGAAATTTATTTACTCTCTTTTAAATGTGAATAATTAAATAATGTCATTTTAATATACGGTAGTATTTTACTTTTTTAAAGATAATACGCATCATAAAATTCTTTACCCCGATCTTGACTTAAATAATACTAATACTTAAATTGACAAAATAAAATTAAAAACTTCTAAACAAAAACTCTCCAAGAATTAGTTCATACATAAGCACCAATAATGTAAGGAATCCAAAGCCTGGTATAGGAGAAAATGCAAGGTCAAACTTTTTATTTTTAACTTTTTTATATTTCCTTCATGAAGTGTCATCATTTTAAAAACCATACAAACAATGCACTACCCAGTTTCCTGGTTCAATTTATGTATCCACCCATTGTAATGCAAAACAGGTGGGAAGCTTTTGTGTGGTAAGAATTCATCGTAAATCTTTCTACGGATAAATGTATTCGCAGATACATTTTCTATGCTATTGTTATATATGTAATGGCTGGTAATAATAAATTATTTAAAATTTCAATCGCTTGTTATATTGAGTGGGCCAAAAATAACATTGGCATTTTCTTTGATTTTTATACCAACGGAATTTTATTTGTTCGGAAAGTCGAACAGGAAATAAAAATATCCAATAAAATTCATTTTATACGTTACATAAAAAGATTTCCACAAATTCTAAGAAAAATTATTTTACAAAATTAAAAATCAATTTTGTACCTTCTAAAGGTTGTAACGTTAGAGGCAATAAGTTTCATTGAAAATATTACAAGTAATATAAATTTTTACAACCCAAGAAACCAAATTTTATCTAGTTGTCATGGTTTTCAATGTTGAAATCGTCGACTAGTTTTCGTAAGGAAATAAACTGATACTTTGACCCATTAAAGACTAAACTTAACTACCAAACTCCACCTACTTGTTTAAAAGTAAAGCAATGAAAACTTTAACCCTCTCACGGGGACATTTACAAAACTGTTCTTTTTTAATTCTTATTATTTGAGACTTTGTCAAACAAATACATGAAGCTCTAAACTGCACTTTATTCAGGTTTGCTCAAAAATATTTTCCAAACATCACATTAACCTTAACTTAAACGAAACCAGTTTTAACCATATGTTCAAGATTTGGGCTAAGATTTCCATAATTTCAAATCCGTTCTTAAATAATCACCTTTTGAGATCACCATTCTTTTCTTTAGAACAATAAGTCTAAGAAGCACTTTTAAGTATATTTTTTAAACAACAGTTAATTTTAACTAAAGCATACATGTTCAAATATAGGAAAGAATGGCTTTAGATAACTACAAGACCGGCGGTCAAGGTCTTACTGATAATAACCTTGCTAGCCAGCTTTATGGTTGCCATTACCTTGGCCACTACGACCAATTTAATTCGATTTATAACATATAAACCACCACCATTGGCCTAAGCTGTGAAATTGACTCATATTTTCTCATAATTGTGGTATATATTTCACAAATTTAAGATATAATCTTTATAGTTGAATGTTTAAACGTGGTTTTAATATTATAAATAATACAAATTAGATTATTTCACAAGATAATTTTCTCTTGTTTAAAGTTACATAGGACACGGAAAGATCTAGTTGGTTCATTTCATCAAGCTCATGAAATTTGTTCACCTCTATAATAACAATTGATTTATGTAATGATACTTCCTCTGAAAAAAAAAACATTATTTCATTAAACGTGTTTATTAAGATTGAATTTTCAGGTTTTGAATTATATTACATAGTAATTAAGTTTCGATTTAATTGCATTGGTCAAGTGCTTAACCTCATCACCACGGTTTCAACAAAAACTGTATTCACTTTTAATCACAGGGAGACCGTTTTCAGCATATTTCATTGTTGAAATCTAAAAATGTGACATTGACACAGTTTATCATACAATTTTAGTAATTTTAGTTTTTAAACTAAATTTACTAAAATTTAAATCAATATAGTAGTGTTTATAATAACATTTTTATATTACAATTATTGTATTCAGATAAAATCATGTTGATGCAGTCGATAATAAGTTTTTTGCCAAAGCTTGAATGAAAAATGAATGGACATCTCTTGCTATAAATTTAAAGTCAACTGTAGGACGCACTGTCTGAGGATAAATGAGAAAACAGACAAGAACAGCTGTGATAAGGTGGCCCTAACGGTCAAGGTTCCACTGACAGTTACATTACAGTTGGATTTTATCCCTAGCTTACGTAAGTTTACAAAGAATGTGAATTTATTAAACCCATAATAATTAAATACTAGTTTGTGAACTATCAGTTTTATTTTTAATAACTCAAGTATGATTGAAGCTTTAATTAAGATATCAAATTTATAATCTAAATGTACGGTTTTACAAGCATTGGAAATTAAAACATTGCTTCTGTAAAAAGTGGGTTTGTCTTCAAAGTGTGATGCATTCACTGGCACTGAATGGCGTTCTTGGGCTGATGAATCCTGAGTTACGCTATAATCCAGTCGTGAGCGGCGATACGAGCCTACTATGCAATCAACATATTACAACTCTGGTAGGCCTGCCGTCGTAGGGTATGATACAAATCTAATTGATAATTTGAGTAATAATTGAAGGACGTAACTATGTTGTAAATTCTTAAGTAATGTTTTAATCATCAGAATAATAAATACCCCCGTCCCAGCAGACCTGCGTACTCAGCGAATTTCCAAAGTACATAGATTTGCTGCATGGGATGTTGTTGAAAATGTTAGTTGTTAGTAAATGTAATGGTTAGGTAAGGTAAATATGAATTTCCATCAATGTTCAGCACTTTTTTTATTTTCCCCATAAACCCTATGGGGGTGAGTATGTAGGTTTGCCGCCGTATGGGTGTTGTAAGCAAATATGAGTTAAACCTTACCTAATTAATGTTGGTACGAAATTCTATTTTAAACATTCATTTTTATATTTATCCAAATTTTATATTCATCCATAGGAATGTAAGGAGTAAGAAAGGCTTTTGTATAGATAATCTCTGTCATAAATCTTGCCGAGGATGTAGGTATACGAGACGCCAGGTGGCTTTCGTTTGTCAGGCTTCTAGTACTTTATATTCCGTGTGGTATTTTAAAACATCTAACGTTATTTCATGTAAATAATTCGTCGAATCATTTGAATTCAGCCCCATTTAAATTGCTCGTACATTATGTTAGTTTTTTTAATATTTTTTGTAATGGTTGTTAAAATTTCTTTTAAAAATTGTAATTTAAAGAATTACTGTAGATTAGTAAATTGTCAATCTAAGAAGATTTAGTATTGAAAGTTGTATATATTTATTTTACTAAGGCCAATAACTTAATTATTCTTCTACTTCATAAACGTGTTTCTAAAAACTAATAGCAGATAGTAAGCTAATTTTTTTACAAATATTTAGTATTTTTCGCATTAATTTATGATTTGAAACTCATATTATAAAGAATAAGAATTTTCAATAATTTTAAGATTGTGTCTTTACTAACCAAGGAAAGCATAAATAATAATTAATTATTATAATTAACTGAACAAGCATTTGTAAATTAAAATAATTACGAAAAATTACTAGAGATCAAGTTACATGTATTGTAAGAAGAAGGATAATACCAGAAGATAACAGAATGACACATCTCTCCTTGGGTCGAGGACTTGCAGACAATAACAGTGCTGTGATGTTTTATAGCTGCCCTTACCCTTGTTTTACGACCATTGTAATTGGATTTTTGCACTTATCAATTACTGCTAATTGGCTAAAGGTGTTTCCATTGTAGATTTTGTAGTTATCTTTGCAATCTAATGAAATTTTTGCTGTTTAAAAAAGATGTGTAGACTAAAATGATCCGATCGACCTAAAAATAATAAACCATTTTTACTTACAAAAAAAACAAAAAAAAAAACAAAGAGTTGTACATTGTTAACTAGATCACAATAAGTATCATTTCTTACATTGTTAAACAGTTTGATCTAATAGCAATCATCGTAATTAATTCTTCAAAACTGAACTACTTGTACAAGAGTTTGAATATTTTTACACCATTTCACGTAAATGGAAGTCTCAATTATTAATAAAAAGTAGTTCAGTTCTAAATAGTCTATTTTTACAAGCTGAAAAAAGGATTTTCCCATAGAATTAGCAATAGATTATAATAGCTCATGTGGTATTATGTAGCTCTTCACCCACAATATGAAAAGTCACGTATTTGTTGGTTTGGCCAATTTTTTGTTTATTATTATTATATATATTTTTTTTTTGCTTTAGTGCAATTCAAATGCTGTTTACTGTTCATATTTATTTTTTTTTTTTTTTGTAATACATTTATTTTAAACCTTTTTGTGTTCACACATTCCATAGATTAGAAATAATATGTCTAATTAATTTTCGTTGTAAAACCTTTATGTATTAAGTTTTAGCACTTAGGCCTAAATTTTTTATCATCCATCTATATAGCACTAAATTATTTTGATATTACAGTTTTTCAACAACTTGTTTGTATCTCATTTGTTTTTAACGATAAGGTTAATATTCATTTTACAAATAAAACCAATATATAATCAATATGACTGTTCTTTCAGTCATATTGAATAACATCTTCTACGACATTTCTTTTAACTTTCCATTCAACGAAGTGTTAAGTTAAATTATAATTGAAATTATTCTCTCTAATTAAATGCAAATAACTAACTTTACATAATTTAAATTAAAAGAACATATAATAATTGTAAACAAATTGGAGACATCAGTGACCTGTCTAGGCCTATACAATTATTTTTCAGTACTAATCTGAACCAAATAATGTTATCCTTAAACGTCTAGTATCTTTTCACTAAAAGCTCATTCGCTCGACTCACTCGCCTCACGACGAGCCCACCCGCTTCGCTCAGCAAAGAAGTATGTTACAATAGACAATAGACAAATTCTTTATTAACATAACATAGAGAAATGCAATGGCGTCAATTTTACATAGTTTTTTTTTTCTTCATTAGGCCAGTCCAGGTTCTTCATTCTTCCTCCAGTCCAGGAATTCATCGATGGAGTAAAATGGTCGGTCGATGAGCCAGTTGGTCAGGGCTGTCTTCAATTTCTTCATGTTCAGCATCTTTAGATCTTCTGGTAGGAAGTTGAAGAGTTTTCTCCCCATGTATGATGGTTTCCTCTCGTATGATGCAGTGTGATGTAGAGGGAGGTGAAAGTTTGATGCATGACGGGTGTTGTATGTGTGTATATCATGGCCTCGTTGCAGCTGTTCGATTGTGGCATATAGTATGACTTCTTTTATGTATAGGCCAATGACTGTTAACACATTTGCAGTTCTGAAGGCATTTCTGCAGCTCTCCCTTGGGCCAAGGCCGACCATAATTCTGATTGCTCTTTTCTGAAGAAGCAGAATTTTATTAAGGTTCCCTGCTGTTGTGCCTCCCCAAACTGCAAGGCCGTATCGCAAGTGGGACTCGAACAATGCGTGGTAGGCAGTTTTTGTTGTAGCTTCGTCACTCACAAAGTTTACTCTTTTCAAAACATATAAGCAGGAGTTCAGTTTTTTGGAGAGTGTATCAATGTGATTGTTCCAGGATAGGGCATTGTCGATAGTCATTCCTAGAAATTTTGTCTGGCTCTCCATTGTCACTTCTGGCAGCTCTGGGACTTCTTCCTGTCTTCTCCCAAAAGCTAGTTGTTTGGTTTTTTCAGCGTTTACAACTAAGTCATTTTCATGACAGTATTGATACGCCTTATTTAGTGCAATGTAAGAGTTGATGGCCAAGTTGTTTGGTGATGACTCGGCGACTAAAAATGTCGTATCATCGGCATACATTAGGGGAGTACAGTGCATTCCTAGATATTGTGGCATGTCATTTGTCAGGAGAATGAATAGGACTGGTCCCAATACCGATCCCTGAGGCACACCCCTATTTATGAGTAAAGGGTTGGATCTTACTTCTTGGCGTATGTTTTTTTGTGTGTCTTGAATCTCAACAACCTGGCTTCTTCCTTCTAAATAACTCCTGAACCACGCGTGGGCTTGTCCTTTCACACCAAGTTGTTCAAGTTTGTTGAGGATCAGTTCGTGTCCCAAACAATCGAAAGCTTTGCTGAAGTCCAGCATAATACCAGTAACCAGATGTTTTTCTTCCAAGCTATCGATGATGAATTCCGCAAGTTTGATTATGGCAGATGTTGTGGATTTTCCCTTGATGAACCCGTGTTGGCTTTCTGTTAACAGGTTGTTATATTCGCAGTGGTCCATTAATCTTTTTAAAACTACTTTCTCGATTACTTTGGAAAAGGTTGAGATTAATGATATTGGTCTGTAGTTTTTTACTTCAGTCTGATTTCCACTTTTTAGCTTGGGGTATACTTTACTTTGTTTAAGTGCGGCTGGAAAGTGGCCTTGATTAAGGGATAAGTTTGTTATTTTGACTAGAGATGGGATTAAAGCTTTTTTGCAGTGTTTCAGTATCTTAGCTGAAATTTCATCTAATCCTGACGAGGTTTTGGGTTTGAGATTGTCGATGATCTCTTCAATTTCTCGTTCATTAGTGAAAGGTAGCTGTGTTAAATCGTTATCTGAGGTTTGTTGAGGTACAGGTTGTTTTGTGACTTTTGGTTGGTTTTTTAGGGTAATTTCTGCAATACTGGTAAAAAACGGGTTGAAGTGATTAGCAATTGTGTGGGGGTTGGTGACGATCTCACGTCCTATGGCAATTTGCGGTTGTGTTGTTTTTTGTTGATTATTCTTCCTCTCATTGTTTATGACTTGCCATAAGGCCTTGGATTTATTTTCAGCATTTGCTATGTGATCTGCTGATGCTTGGCGTTTTATTGATTTTAGCCTCATGTCATAATCTTTCTTTGCCTTGCTCATATCATTTTTATCTGCTGGCGCTCCAGTGAGTTCATATTTTCGGAGACATTGTAGATAGACTTGTTTCAGTCGATTTGTTTCTCCGTCAGCATAGACCATCGCCTTCCTCCTCCTAGGGCGGACATTTTTCCTAGGGCAAGTTGAGTTCAGATTGATGACAACTGTTGACAGAAAATTATTGTAGGCTGTTTCTGCTAAGTCTGTGTTGTGTACATTTTGCCAGTCTTCATTTTCCAACTGAGCCTTTAGTAGGTTAAGGTTTCTTTGGTTTAATATTCTGCGCATCGAACTTTGTTGTTTTGGTGGATCTGTTGTGTACTTTATTTCACACACTTGAGCTGTGTGGTCAGAAACTCCAGCATGGATCACATTAGTAGTTATTTCATCCGTGTCCATATTTGTACAGATGAAATCTATTGATGTCTTAGATGTAGGGGTGACTCGTGTTGGAGGAAGTGGTAGTCTAGTGATGTTGTGGCTGTTTAAGGTGTCATTTAGCATATCATTCTCCCTGTTATTTTTCAGACCGTCAACATTTATGTCTCCCATAACCAGAATCGGGTGATTCTCAGCCCTCGTTTCTTCAATTGTTGCTGAGAGTAACGTTAAAGCTTCTTCCAGTTGTCCTGCTGGGGTTCTGTAGACGCCTAAAATGTATAGCTGTCTTTTACCTAATGATACTTTGATCATGCCCATCTCACATGTTAGCTCTTTGTTGTATTCTATGATTAAGGGTTGAGCAGCTGTTGCTAGTTCATCTTTGACAAAAATAGCGACACCTCCCTTTCTATGATCTTCGCGGCTGAAATGTGTTTTTAGGCAGTAGTTAGGCAGTCTGGTGTTTTCCATTTGATCTTTTTTAAGCCCGTGCTCGCTAATTATGACTATGTCTGGGTTTGTTTCTTCTAAAAGGTGATTTAGCCGGTTTACTTTTTTACTTATTCCCTCTACATTTTGATGTAAGAAGGAAAAGTTTATTTGGCAGTTTTTTTATCCTTTGAGGTATTGTTTTTCCCTGTTTTTGTTTGGTTAGGATTTTAGTTTTTCCACTTTGGCATTGTCTAAAAAAGTACCCGGAGTTCTTGGTCGGTGTACATCAAACTTCACTAGAGACTGATGACTCACATTGTCGTCAGGTGAACAGGGCGAGTTCAGAGCTTGGAGTGAAGCCTGGATATCAACAGGCACTATTGAGTCGTCTCTAAGTGTAGGGTAATCATTCATAAACCCTATGTAAAAATCTATGTGTTTTAGGAAGAAGTCATTGTAACTTTCGTCACTGGCTTTCCGTTTTGCATTTATGGGAGGTCCGCTGTTGAGTATCATTTTCCCTATGTATTTTGTGTTTCTTGTAGCTGGAGGAAGGGTAACTGGTGTCTTTGTTTTTCCTTGAGCTTTGGCGACTTGTAAGGAGACACTGTATAAGGTTTTTTGGTGAGGTTTAGTAGAAGTAGAGTCTACACTGATTTCTGTCCAGACATTTTTCAGTTTTTTACCGCAGGTTTGGCTGCTTCCTGCCGTCACTAATTTTCTTCGATCCGTCTTTTCATTTGTCAGAGGAGTTCTCAGTTTTTTTGTACAGGTTTGTCTGTTTCCTGCCGTTGCTGTTTTTCTTTGATTTGTCTTGTTATTAGTCAAGGGTGTTTGCAGTTTTTTTGTACAGGTTTGTCTGTTTCCTGCCGTTTCTGGTTTTCTTTGATTCGTCTTGTTATGTGTCAGAGGGGTTTCCAGTTTTTCAATCCAGGTTTGTTTGCTTCCTGTAGTCAGCATTTCCTTTGAGATGGTTGAAGTATTGGTCATGTTGATGATACGCCTTTTAGAATTTTTTAATATATGCATAAGAGTGCTGCACTCTGGTGCTGAACCACTGGTGCACTGACATGCTGAACCACGTACTGAAACTATAACACGTTGAGTTTCCTTTTTCAGTTATCAGATGATTTTACTATTTGATTTATAACAGATGATTTATAACACAGCAAAGGAATTAATCAAATTACACAATGCAATACAAGTGTTTATCCAAACAATCATAGCCATCAGTATAAATTACTATTAAAATAAGTAGTTTTTATTATAGTATCATTTAGTAATTCAGTAACATTTTACAATGCACAACCACATGTTTTTACTACTTCACATTGACAAATCAGTCAGTTAGTTGTTTTAAGCATTTCTTTTGTTTTGCTCTTTAACTCCATAATACAAATACTCTTTTTTACAATTTTAATATAAGGGTACAATGAACAAGATTTTCCTACCATTTGAGACCTGCATAAATATGTTTATACCAGAACTAAGATATTCGCAGAGTTTTTAGCAACTCATTCGGGCCGGTTTTTAGATCAGTGTGCATACATACAAATATACGTTACTCATTAGAGAATGGGATATACGACAATTTTTAATATAATGTAGCCTGAATTACAAGTAATTTTGTATTTTTATTCATCTACTTATGCATTGTATGTATGGCCAAAAATAGTTTGAAACTTCAGAACGATACGTAGATACTAAAGGTTTTTCATGTCTAATTTTAAGCAGTTTTAGCTGTACTAAGATTTTGGGATATGAACCGTCCTATACTTACCCTTTGAAGCTACGCCACAATAGTCCATGTGGAGCGTCCTCACAAGGGCTCATTAAGGGACGCCGCGCCGCACCGCACCACTGTCATGATGAGTGATGACATGGTAGATTGCGTTTGCTGTTACGTCATACTAGTTGCCAGCTGTATATGCTGCTTTTATAATAAATATATGCCTGCAATATAAAAAAATGCCATTTGGTAATTATTGTTTGTTGCTACATCACTAGTTTTGACTCACTTTTTTTTAGACATCTGGTAAAAAAATACTTGTTAGGAATAGATTTTTGAAATTTATCTTTAAATCATAAACCATTACAGAAATTGGTTTACTCATGAGTTACCAATGGTTTACCCATTACTAATGAGTTCGCTTATTTAATTAGCACATTTTCAGGACTATCTTCCCTCAGCTTCGCAACTGCAAGGTATTGTTGCTATACAAAGATTAGTATGTCCAAAAATAGAAAGTCTATATCATTAAACATGTAAAGGTAGGTCTAGTAAATAATTTTATACTTATATTTTTACCCTTCGTTAGCATGAAGTAATTTGTGGGTAATGTTAAACCAAACTTATTTTCTTGGTGAATTTGGATTGCAAACGTTTCATATGTAACTACTCTCCACTCCCCAGTTTCATTTGTAGATGTAATCAGGTTACTTTTTGCAAAGTAAATAAAGTAAAATCATTGCACGCAATGACGAATTAAGTTGATTGAAATTTCCAGACATGAGCTTTCCTCCTATTTCTTTCCACTGTAATCTTCACTATTTTAAAAACAGTCTCATGTGATGTCTTTTATACTTGTCAAAATAACCAAACCCATGGGGTTTGATGTTTGGATTGCCTAATATGTAGGGCATAGGTTTGCCAAACTATGTATGTTTGCCGCCGTATGGGCATTGATTGGAAGCAAATATAAGTTAAATCCTACCGAGGGAATTTAAATACCAAATTTGATTTTGGATTTTCTTCGTAACTAGTTAAGCGAAGATAAAAAAATTCTTAATACTGAATTGTTTGGTTTAGCAAGGTCTTTTAAATTGTTTTAATAACATTGTTGAATTTCGAAAATTGAAGTAAAAAATGCTAAAAAACCAATTTTTGGCTCTTTGGATACCCCAAACATATGAAAATGAACGACTATTGTTGTTTTTGGCTTCTGAGGAGCTCAAAATATAAAAAGGTTACATGGGTCTGGGCTTAAGTCTTACCGTCCTATTACCGTAATAGCGTATTTCCTATAGGAAAAATCGATAAAGCTATAATTTTAATCCCCAATTTAAAAACTGTTGATCGGTTAGAGTATCATAAAGAAATCAATTATTTGAAATACTTTAGTGTCAATTAACTCAGAATGGATCAAAGATGTAATCTTATCAAACGAATTGTAATTTAAGTAGCTCCCGAGAGTACTCTACTTTGTAAAGCATTGAGTTAATTAATAAGACCTCTACTTAACATCTTACGTTTACTTTAAAGGATTAGCGATACGAATAAATTACTCGATATTACTCGAAATTAACGATAATGAATGAGTACTCGTATATAGTGTTAAAATTCTAACAGTAATTCAATATAATTTTGATTATATTATAAAGGTTATGACCTATTATAGAAGAAAGTTTGGGGGTACAAAAGTAAACAACATATTTCCTATGTCTCTTTTACAGTTTTCTTTTTATTTTAATTTGATTATTAATAGTAGTGTGTTTTTGGGAAGGCTGGGACGTGACGTCATCACGATGACGTCAGCAGTGATAACGTCATCAATGACGTCACTAATGACGTCACTAATGATGTCATATGACGTCACATGACGTCACACCTATGACGTCATGGTGACGTCATTACCGCTGACGTCATCATGATGACGTCACTGACGTTAATTAGGTCAAGGTCACGCAAGAACACAAAAAAATTTTTTTTTTGCACTTTTGCGATTCCTCAAATTTTGGTGAGAAATTTAAATTTCTCAAGGAACCACAAAAGTGCAAAAAAATATTTTTTTTTTATTCCCTAGCGATCAGACTCTAGACCTAATATATCCGTCAGGGGTCATTGACCCGTCCCAGCACCCCCACTTGAAAAAAAAAATAATTTTTTTATTTTACTTACCCACCGAGAGACTGAGAGCCGAAGAATAATTTCTTCAAACACCCGACAGTGCGACAAACGACACGCGATCCGAACAGCACCGCGTCCGAAGACGTACTGACTTGTACACAGACGGTATCCCAGGTACCCGGCTCAGTGGGATAAGGAGGTGGTGGGGGTAAAGTGGTCAGAAGGAAGAAAAAGTTATTTTTTACAAACAACTCGTCCCAGCCGGTCCTTTACCGGACCTCCGTAACTCGGATTGGAAATATTTCCTGAGAAATATTTATTTTTATTCTTTCTCAGGTGATCTTCGAACTTGTGAAATTTCAATCAAATCAAAAGTGAAAAATTTTTTTTTGTTATTTGAAACTTTGCCTAAAAATTAAGAAATGTTTGATATTTGGCTAAATATTTAAATTTAAACTCAATATAAGTAAATTGAGTGCAAAAAGTGAGATGTGCACACCACAAGAGTTGAACAGCAACTGAGCAATTCTCTCCGTGTATCTTAGGTACTCGGCAGGGTGGTGGGGATAAGGAGATGGTGGGGGTAAAGTGGTCAGATAAAATGGAAAAAAAAAATTTTTGCAAACTATACAACTGATTATGTTATTCAGCAATAGGCATAAGAACGAAAAAAAAATTTTTATCGACATTGCTCAACATGTTCAAACGTGTTCAAGGTCAACCATTTGAAGTTTAAAAAAAAAAATATTTTTTTTTTTCATTTTATTTACAAAAATCCTCCTTCATCCCCATATGTGCTGTCCGGACTTGTGCTTGTTGTTGTCGAAGAATTTTCTTCACAGCAACATGTCCCTTGTGTATTTTGGACTACCCCTTCTGCTTCATCCATACTGTCGTCGATGAGTGGACAGTCGTATTCCAAGTTCATTTTTATTATCATCCCTGGATTTTGAAGTAGCCGCATGTGCAATTTTTCATAGATTTCTTTTAGGTATTGAAGGCTGTCAACAAGTAATTCCCACTTCATTGTGTGTAGTGTAACCTTTAGCGTAGCTGAGTTGGAAATGAAGCCAGACTTGCATGTAGGATTGGTCTTTTGGAATTGTGGTGGTGGGGGTAATTGATACAACCAGACAGGTCGAAACATGTTCAAGGTCAACCATTTGGAGTTTTAAAAAAGAAAATTTTATTTAAAGAGTAGTGTTGAAAACTGGCAATTTGGCTGCTTTATCTGTACACTCGATGCATCTTAGGCAGTATACAACTGCGTATACCAAGTAGAAGAAGATTGCAATCAATAAGGCCAAGATTATGAAGAGATCTAATTTTAAAATTTTCTGAATTAGCATATGGTCCTTCCTGATCCGTCTTTCTTCCATCCTTCTTTCCATCATCTCCACTAGATCCACATGCTGGCATCTCCTCCTCCCCAGGCTTTCCGCTTCATCGGCCTCATATATTGGTGGTGGAACATCCATGTTTGCAGCTCAAAAGATGAAGATGTAATGAAACACATTGGTGCTGCATCTCAGGTCTCCAAGAGGAAAAGTGGTAGGGGAAAACCTGAACATGTTAGAACATGTTCAAGGTCATCCAATTTGTGTTTTTAAAAAAATTCTATCTTGCTACAATACTGTAGCAAGATAGGTTTTTTATTTTGTTTTTATTTTGTTTTTATTTTATCATTCCTTTATTACAATACAAAAATATGCATATTGAAGTACAATGAGGATACAAAATATAAATATTAGTCAGGAGAAATATTCCAAGTTTGGACTGGCTTGAGTCTTCATGGATGATCTGGAGGAGTAGGCTGAGGAAGTTGATGATGGTGACCTAGGTGGCTCGTCATCCCTGGGGACATGAGGGCATTTTGTGTTGCAAGCAAAAATTTGCATGTTCAATCGGTATCCCTGTTCGATTAGCGATTTAAATTCTTGAACAATATTGTTTAATTCTTCCATATTTCTTACAAATACTTCTTCATAATTTGCACATTTTACAGTTAGAGCCATCTTGATGTTTTCCGTATGATGTCCAAAGGCTGAATGAATATTAGCATGGTCGTATGAAGGTAGTATGAAATAGTGGGGGGGGGGGAAGTTGTTTACACGCTGTCTGATGAGAGGTGGTTAAATTTTTGCCAACTAAACATATTGATTGAACAAATGGCGCAAAGTTCTTTAGGTGTATGGTAACTTAAAACTGGAGCCACATGACCATATTGTAAACATCCATCATCTTGTAGGAATTGTGCCGGGTTGGATACAGCGGCCCTTCCACAACTTCGACAAAATTTTGTACCATCACCAAACTTGTACCAACCAAAAGTGTTGTAACCTCTGTTGTCTAGCTTGTACTGTTTGATAAAAAATTTTAATTTGTTGAGGAGCGTTGGATCGTAAAGTATGGCTAAATAACTGTTGATCTTCAATAATTTTTCTTACACAAAGCTCAAATAGGGTGCTCATCGTTTGACAGTTGCAATCAAACTGAACTTCTTTACAGTCTGTATGCTGGTAACCTGAAATGGTGGGGGAAAACACACACACACACACACACACACACACACACACATACACACACACACATACACACACACACACACACACACACACACACACACACTGCTGTTTGAAAAAAATTTATGTTTAATTTTGTGCAAAGATCAAAGGTCAAGGTCACCCCAGAGCTTTAAAAAAAAAAGGCAACATATCAATATGTGAAAATTTTTTTTTTGTTTCACATCATGATATGTTGCCTTTTGGACAATACAATTGGACCACCTTTTTTTGTGTTTTTTTTTTTGTTTCTTATCTTTATTTAAAACAGTACAAACAAGATTACATGACAAAAATATATAGTTAAAAAATACAAACAGATACAAGTAAGAAAAAATTATTTTTTTTTTAACACTGCTGCTTGTCTGCGATGTGGATGGTAAGCTCGGTGGAGTTGCTGCCGCTGCATCCGTGGGACACCAAGTAGAGACATCCTGGTTGTATGGAGCGGAGATCTTCGTTTTGGAGTAGGTGTACAAATCTTTTGGGCAGGTAAATTTGGAATTTCGGCTCATCTCCCGGAGTGTATGGGGCTTCGCTCAAGCTGCAGCAGATTGCCTCGCCGACTGTAGTTTCCATCTTCTTCATAGTATGTATAATATAATGTTTTTCATCCTTCAGCTCTGAACATTTTTTTACCAGCAAAATTGTAGACTTGGAGTGGGCGTTGAATTGTTCCACCAAAGTCTGCAGAAACTGGTTGGATGCCATGGTTGTTCTAGAGGTCCTCGCTGTCTTCTTGCTCTGAGATGTTGTCGTCTCGGAATCTCGAGTAATACTCGTGCCAGGTCTCGGTCTGCTCCTCGCTTTTATAATCGCCGTTACCCCCACCACCATCGCCGATTTCTCCATCTTGCAGGTAAGTCGCTAATTTTAAAGCGTTTTTTAACGCACAGTGCCTGTCCCTTTCATGTTCCACACTTTGTGTGCAAATACAAATGTTTTCAGCAATAAATTTAAAATTTTTATCTATTTGCACATCTTTAACTGGAGTAGATGTAAATTGTTCTATCCATCTTTTCTTTTCAAGTCCTTTTGTGTAAATATTAGTAAATCTGTTTGAAAATTGATGCATAATATGATACAAGTCTGAATAACTGGTAAAACCGTCATACCAATCGATGTGATGAAAATATTTCCAAGTCCATCGGTTTGTTGTTGCGGCTTTGGTGGTTAGTGAAGAAAAAGAGCATGGTGGTTTAAATAAAAATGTGTAAGGAATATTTTTATCTAAATCGTAAAATACGAGTTCTTTAATTATAAACCGATCATCGTTACCACGAAAAGCTTGAAATTCAATAATACCCGGCTTGGACTTGATTTCTTCTTCCATGTCCATTTGAAAGGTCACCCGTCTATCCATCACGGTGTCAGAAGGTCAACTGTTTTCCACACCACGGTAGACATTTATTTATGCCAGGCCGTACAGTTGAAGGCGCGTTGGTGTATATTTAACGTGGGCACCATCCCCGGTAGGCCTACACCCACAAAATTTTGAATTTTTTATTAAAAATTTGCCAATTCAAGTGTAAAGTGTTGTGAAAAAATTAAAAAATTTTACTTAACTTTCCATCTGGTCATTTTTGTTGTAGTCATTCTCATCACTTTGATCCTTTTCATCACTGAAATGTGTTTCTTCATCCGATTTTACAAAATTATTTTTTTCTTGCACATATTGTTCCAATTGTCTCCACATTTGAACTTCATGAGGAATTCTGTTGAATATTGAAGTGTCCACAGGTCCATACAAAATTGGTGCGTCCGGTTGTTTGTCCAAAGTGTCTGTTAAATAATCTTTAATAATTGAACTGGAGAATACTAGCTGTCTTAAATATCTTGTTATCGGTTCCGTTGCACATGTTAAAATAAAAAAATTCTTCTCTGTTCAGTTGAATTTTTATGTCATGTTTGGTTGTATCTCTAAATCTCATTTGATGTTCACCTCGGTGTTTAATAATATCAATTTCCAAGTCTGAATCCAATAGTCCTACTTTTGTTTTCCTGCCAAACATGTGGCTATTAAAGTAACATTCCAACAAATGGAGGTGTTTCATAAAAGATTCCCAAGCATTGGCTGTAAACAAAATCATTTTTGTTCCGTGAGTTAAAATTACTGTAGGTGAATAGTCGGTTGATTTCATAACTCCAATTAAAACACTTTTATCCAAACTTGAAGAGATTGGATAAAAAATTCGTAAAAATACCTCCATTAAAATATTTGGTGAAATATTTTCTTCCACATTTCTCTTCCTCTTGGACAAATATTTCTTCTTTTTACCTTTTTCTTCTTCTTGATCTGCGCCGTGTTGCTGTTCATTCATGTCCAAAAATTCTGAAATTTCTTTCTCTATATCGCATTCCGTTGTACCACTAGTAGAAGCCATATTGAAGATGATGCTACCCATACGATGTCAGGCAACAAACTGATCAGGAGCGGTCTGTGCGCTCCCCTTTTATAATCGCGCCGGTGATTGAAATTTTACAAAAACGAGTTTTTATAAAACATTTTTAACAATTCCTGTCAAAGGTGTGTAAGTGACAATTTTATCGTGTAAAATTAAACAATATGCTGTAGTATTTGCTGGTACCGCTTTGGCAAATTCCATTTCTATTTTTATATCCACACTTGATGACTTTACCGATTCATTTTGTTTAGAACAATCGATTACTACTATTGGGTAGTTATCTAAATATTTTTCTGGTGAAAGCAAAGGCGTATTTGTTTTACCGTAATATGAATTTTGAAATCTCGCATACATATCGTATAGTATGCTGAATTTTTTATCTGCAAACGATACATTTAAATTGTCATATGGGAAAAATTGTGAATTTAAATACACTTTAATATTTTTCAAATCACAATGATCAAATTGGACCGCATGTTTAGTAATATCGTCTCTCCTAGCTGTTTGTAAACCAAATATAATATATCTGGCCCGTTCCACATAATTTGATGTTTTAACAGCCCAAGTGTGTCGATCCGTAGTAGGTAAACTGGGATGTTCATGGAATTCCCAACTTCTAAATGGAATTACAATATCACGGTCAGCCTTTAACTTTCTTAATAGTAGCATTCGATGCTCGTCAGCTAATTTAACATGTGGAACTCTCCATACGATTTTGTCCAACGTTAATTGCCATTCTAAAGTCGCATCTGTTGTACCACTCGCAGCTTTAATAATATCTTTATCATTTGAAGATCTCAATAAAACTAATTCTTGTTTAACATTTGATATTATTTTCCTATAATCTTCAGCGAAACCAAGCAATAAACGTAATGGAATGTAGAAATCAAAGAATCCCTTTGAATTTGGGGTGATTGTATCAATTGTAGGTTCAACCCATCCGGCGGGTATTAATAAATTGGTATCAGTCGGTGATATAGATGTTAATCCTTTTAAAGTTGTTGCAATACCTACTTTTTTAGTGGAATCAACTGTTACACCTGATATTTCATATCTAATTTCATCAAACAAGAAAGCCATTGCGTTATTTATAAATGGAACTGTTGTACCAGTAGTAGTACCGTCCTTTTTAGTAACTTTTCCTTCGATATACAAGTAACTTTCACATGGTAGTGTGTAAATGTCCTGATTTTGTATGGGAATACGAATTTCATCGTTATTGTTTAATTTTGATGAAGTGTAAGGGTTGTGGGTGTGATATTCTTTTTCCCATAGGGTTTCGTCGAATGTCGGACCCTGCGCTATATCCAGTATATCCATAATCGGTTAATTTTAATCCAATTCTCTCTAAGAAACGAATGTTCTCGCGTGTTAACTCCTCCACAGCTGAAGAGCTACTAATGCGGCTTCCCGTAGGTTGTCCACTTTTAAATGATAAACCCATGATTTTTGTATTAAAGTGTCGATTTTAAATGTAATCTAACTGTAATTGGCTCTTCTCGGAAATCTATCAAGTTACCGTCTTGATCCAATACGTTCAACACGATGTCTGAAATGAAAGTGGTGTTCAACGGCAGATATACTAGGTTTTGTGGCTTTTCAACAATTTTAAATCCTGGAGGTACACTCGGGTAAAAAGTATGTATTATATGAGTATTTGCTCCATCTCTGTAAGCTCCCTGTATAATGTTACAAGTTATATCTATACTATTAACTTTTAGTATAGTTACAGTTTGTTTGCCGGAATGTGTTTGATTTGGTTCTAAAATTGGGCTATCTTTGGAAAATCCTAACAATTCACCGATTGAGTGTTCTTGATTAAAATCTATATAATATTTTTAGTTAATTTCAGCTTTCATAGTATTGTTATTACCTTTTAATGTTATATTGTCTTTTCCCATTTTATTTTGCAAAAATTCATTAATATGATCAATTTCATAAGAACCTGTGGGTAAACTGCAAACTTCTAAGTCTGTAAACTTCCCACTGACATCTTTTCCTTTATAATAATGCAATAAGTTGTTTTTATCTTCTGTAACATTGGGAATAGAGTTGTAAGTTGTAAAATCTAACAGTGCCGCCTCCCAAAATCTTCCTTTTTGCAAGCGTAACGCTGGGAAAAGGATACTTCGTAAAGTGGACGATTTCCCTGTTAATGATACCGTATAGGAAGACATCTCAATTGTGACTGATACTTTTAGCTAGGAATTCCAAACATAAATGGCCGCATATTAAAGTGTTATCAGGTTGTTCTCTTTTATAGTTGTAATATATGTTTTTAGCAGATTTAAAGTAATGCTCAAGCTCTTTAGGTGGTGGTAAATTGCCAAAACTATCAAAGTAATATATATTATCACCTAATTTCTTGTAACAAACCCAATGAGTGCCAGAACCTTCAGAATTATCTAAATTTACAATACCTGTTTCGTTTTTCCACATTTTAACTGGTAAATCATCTTTCATAAAGACACCGCGAAAAAAAGGTATTTTTAAACATGAAATGTATTTAAATAATTCGATATTTGTTAACGCTTTATGTGGTATTACTAATTGATTTCTTTTATTTAATAAGCACGATACGGTCTTAGGTATAGACCTGCCCCGTTTTTTACCATTGACCATACTGTTGGTTTTTTGCTACCCTTTCTGGTGGAACGTCGTTTTCTTCTAATATTTCCTCCATGTTTTGTCTTGGTTGAACTTTTTTTACCCCTACTCCTCCTTTTTCCACCTCCTATTGCTGTTTTAGCCTTCATACCTGCTGTTACCGCTAAAGCCGCTGCTTTTTCTGCAATACTAGCGTCCCTAGACTTTACTCGTTGCCAAGCTATATCTGCGAGCTTTTTATCAGCTATCGATCTATTTTTTGTATCGCTAAATGTGGAATATGCTATATCGTGTTCTTTACAAGCCTGATCTAACTTATTTATGCCTGGATCGCCTCTTTCCAATCGTTTTTTCAATTTAGTTCCTGGTCCGCAATACTGATAACCTCCCGGTATGTGCAATTCGTATGGTAAAGCGTCTATTGCTCTATTTACGACAGATCCTACTGGAATTCGATTTAAAGCTTTACTTAACAGAGAAACCGCTGTGGACGTGATACCGCCTCCTTTCCGTATAGTGTCTCGATATGGACTGGTGTAATGAAACGTCATGATTGTCTTTTATATTCGAAAAGCGTAACCTATGTGTTACCTCTATGACAGGTTGCACATAAATGAAGTCATTTATTGAGTTATTTAATTAAATATCAATATCACCCCAATCTGAGGATCTAAACTTCTGGGTGGGAGGATTAATGAAATATTTTTTAAAAATCTCATTTTTAATCCAAGTACCTCTGTTACTTTCACTTAAAACGTTAGGTTTTGATATATAATTGTGTAAATCAAACAATGCATTACCTAAAACTTTAATAAGAAAGTTTACAGTGACGGCATCATCCACATGTTGAGGGTCTTTAAGTTCTGTGATACGTTTATTATTACAAGTATATACTTTATTGTTGTGTGTCATACAATAATCTTTTATGTATTTTAAATTTACAGCATCATTTTCATCTTTTGGATAACCTATATCGTTAATAACAAATTTATAAAAAGAAAATCCGTCTTTTGTCTTTTCAGGTATTATAGAATGTAAATAACGTCTATTTATGCTGTCGTTTTCATCAATAGGATCTGCTATGTTGGATATACGACGATTTTCAGCATTATATGCTTTTCCATTAAATGTTAAAGTATTTGTTAATTCTGATGATAAATAACCTCTGTTTATTGCATCAGTGTTTTGATTTGGCATACCAACGTTAGTAATTCTGTGATTACCAGCGTTATATGTATTTTTTTCTAGTTTTAATGTTGATGATATTTTTTTCTTTAAAACTTTTAAATTTATTGCATCGTTTTCATCTGCAGGATCATTAATGTTTTTTAACCGTTTATTACTAATATCGTAATCTCCATCAGGTGTTTGTGGTAAACCAGCAGCTCTTTTTAAATTATTTGTATAATATAATCCATCCGAGGAATACCGTCCGAACTTGTCGACACTCATGGTGCAACTGAACAGCATTCTATAAAGTAGTGCATTTTTATGATGTTCATCCATTTGTTTTTTTTTATACAAATTAATCGTCTTTATCAGTTACATTTTCATCACTCCCAGGACATTTAAAATATTTTAAATCTGCACTAATTAATGCTTTATCTGATTCATTTCTAAATACATGATTTTTATGAATAAATTCTTCACCAGACAATTTTTTAAATCCACTAAATGAATTTGGATCTGCAATTAATATATTTTGATAATCATTTACATCCATTAATTTAAATCTTTGCTTATTATGAATAAACTCTTTATTTGCACTGTCATATTGTAATGTTTGTCCTACAGTTGCAGCATCATTTGGATCTCTTCCATTATGCAAGTTTTTTATTACTTTATTTTTACATGTAAAAAATCTAAAAGAATGATCTGGATCTAGATGTACGGTTTGTGATAAAGCAGCTGCATCTCGAGCAGTATAACCCAATCTCATATTTGATAACCCTTTACCCATGCAATCCCAAGCATTATTTTTGTATGTTAATAAATTAAATTTTTCATTACCTTGAACAAATTCATCCCCTTGCTTCGTTACTACTTGATCTTGTTTTACAAAAGAGGTTGTTTCTTGTTTTAAGGTTTCCATCATTTGACCCACTGTTGCACCATCTGATGGTGCCGAACCATCTTTAACATTTGCTAAACAATTACCAAAACAATCTATAACTCCAACATCGCGTGTAATACAATGGTCTTTGATATATTTCAAATTTACAGCATCATTTTCATTTTTTGGATAACCTATATCGTTAATAACAAATTTATAAAAAGAAAATCCGTTTTTTGTCTTTTCAGGTATTATAGAATGTAAATAACGTCTATTTACGCTGTCTTTTTCTTCTTTAGGGTCATCTACGTTGGATATACGTTTATTGTTAGCACTATACGTTTTTCCATTGAATTTTAATGTATTTTTTAATTCAGATGACAAATAACCTCTGTTTACTGCATCACCGTTTTGATTTGGTTTACCAACGTTGATAATTCTATGATTTTCTGCGTCACATGTGTTATTGTGTAGTCTTAATGTTGGTGATATCTTTTCCTTTAATATTTTTAAATTTATTGCATCGTTTTCATCCGTGGGATCTTTTATGTTTTTTAACCTTTTATTGCTAATATCATAATCTCCCTCAGGTGTCTGTGGTAAACCAGCACTTCTTTTTAAACTATTTGCGTAATGTAATCCATCCGAGGAATAACGTCCGAACTTGTCGACACTCATGATGCAACTGAATAGCATTTTAGGAAGTAACGCATTTTTATGAGATTACCCCGCGGTTTCTAAGTTCATCCACTAAAGCCACCCATTCGTTTTCCAATCCAGTATGACCCGCTTCTTTGGCTTCATGTATTAGTTTCATTCTATCCACCAATTTATTAATATTATTGTAATAAATTACGTTTGTATTGTATAGTTTCTTCATCAATCCTTTACCGGTGACTGATTTGCTTCTTTTTCTCGGTTCTGGGGAACTTAAATCTAAAGTGGATGCTACTAATCTTCTTTTTACAGGTTTTCTTCTTATAATTGGTATTAATTTGGAAACAAAATCTTTATATTTTACAGATCTATTTCTATATATGGGTGCTTCAGGTAAATAATTTCTTCTATATGCATTAGTTTGTTCCAAAATTTTGCTATACACTTCCAAATCATCATTTTTTACCAATGCTTTTAAAGGTTTATTTTGAAATAATAATTCAAATAGTCCCCTTGTTCCCTTATATATTTGATCACCTACGCGAATATTATCATATTCATCGACATCTAATTTGCTATTACCAATCATTATACCTTCTTTGGACATTCTTGCTCCATAACTGTGGTATTTTTTAGTAGAATCAGTTCCAATTAACAGTTTTAACAAGTATTTTCTTCCTAACGGTCCTTTTGTATGAATAGTTTCACCCAATAAGCTTATGTTTGATGGTTCTCCTTCTGTTTTTTCTTCTTCACTCGCTATAGATACCACTTCCTCTTCACTACCAGCATATACATCTTCTCTTTCTGCCGTTGTATCACTAAATATGGAGGCTTCCGGGTCCTCATCGCTAATATCTTCTGATATTACACTTTCCCTTTCATATTGTGTTATCGGAGCAATAATATCACCTTGAAAAGAAGGTTTAGTCAATTTTTTGTTCAATTGTTTTAAAGGCTCTGTAATAGGTTTAAAAGTAGATTCGAGAAATTTCTCCCTTTCGCTGATACCTAACTTTAACGCTCTGTTTTTAGCCCGAATAGAATCACTAAGTGATTTAATTTCCCTTACTAACTTTTCTTGGTTAACCATGTTTGTAGCAAGACGTGCTGTACAAGAATGATTGTGTGATATAATGGTTAGTGAATTAATATAAATTTATCAAAACCTATCCTGTATCGGCCGTTATTTAGTGGTTGTTCCTTCATAATTGTCAAAAATCCATAATTTTCAGCCCAAGCCTTACCACATATGTCTTTAAACCGTTCATATGACATATCAGCATTGACATGATCATAATATATGTGTTTTAAGTTGGTTTCATCCTGTTTGAATACAATTAACACATTTGCGTTGTCTCTTATCAATTGTTTTGGTATTTTACTATAAGTCTGGCCGATGTAAATGCTATCTATATTGTTATGTCGCCCCATAGCGAAATAGCTCCTGATAGTGTTTTGGTTTTCACAGGATACATCATCAAATATAAAAACTGAAAATGGTTTAGCTTCATGCGGTTGCATTACACTTTCACTTGCATCAAACTTGTAATATTTCACTTCTGGAACATTATTAAATATTTTTTCTAATAATTGGTATTTGGGTTGTTGTAATGATTTAGAAAAGACATACAAGTTATTGAAACGCAATCCTTTTGTGTTTGTAATCAAATTGAATACCACATTTGTTTTACCACAATTGGATGGACCGGTTACAAGACAACGCACCGTGTTTGGTAACAAAACACCATGTTTACCACTGTTCAATTCTGAATTGTCCACCGTGAGTTCATCAATATTATTAATAGGAAAACTATCCTTTTGCGGTATTATCTCCATCCTTTGTAAAGGTTCAACCTAAAATGATGCTCCATCATTATATGAGATCCTTTTTAGGTATCCAAGAATCTTCACTCTTATTAAATCCTAACCATCGCACTTTTACTTTATCTTTTTTCCGTTGTAACACCTTTTCAACGAGATACACATCGCCAACTGTGGATTTTAACATTTCATGTCCATAAAACCCTCCTTCGAGCAATTGTCCTTTATTATCTTTTAAAATGTAAGTTTCTGGTACTGTAGGTTGCACCTTAAATACGGTAAAAACCTCATTTGTCCAATTTGGCAGATATCTTTTACTGAATACACCTTTGTATTTGCTTATTCGCACTTTATCACCAACATTAAACACTTTAGGCTTTAGTTTTTCAACTTTTGGTTTAGTATTCATTTTTATACGTTTTAATACGAGTTTTTCATTTTTGCTAGTCACTTGGCTCGGTTTCATACCAATTGTTCTATGGAACTTGTTATTGTAATCTTTTATTAGTTTTGGTAACATATCAATCCATACGTGCGATCCTCTGTTTGAAAACATCTTGTACATCGCACCTTTTTAAGTTCGATTGAATCTTTCTATGATTGATGCTTTTACCTCTGAATTAGTTGAATAATGGTTTATGTCGTGTTTTTTCATTAAATTTGAAAATTCTTTATTGAAATATTCTTTACCATCATCGGTTTGTAAATGTTTTATGGTATTTTTGTCTCTATGTATCGCAGTTTCCATGGCTTTTGTTACACTCTTGCCGGTTTTATCTTTTAGCGGTAAAGCATCTGCCATTTTTGTAAAACAATTGATAATAGTCAATATATATTTAAATCCTTTATTTTGTTTACTATAAGGAATCATTTCTATTAAGTCCGCTTGATATAAGTCGTTCATTCCTTTTATAACGGTATTTCTACGGGGAAATTTTCTTCTAGCAGGTTCATGAAGTTCATTAACAATTTTTTGTTTTAAATCCATTTTTTAATCCTTCCGTTATTACGGTTGAAATAGAAATGAACTTTATGTATGTATTAAACCCTATTTAAGTCTGTTAAGGTATTCTAAATTGGTAAGAAATACTATTTAAATATATTTCCTTAACCCTCTAGGACATGGTTTGGGAAATGTCCGAGTAATGGTTTTTTATTACATTACCCCCAGGTTAAGGTATTATATAAATGAATGATATTTAAAAAATATAGTTCATTTATATAATACCCCCCTCCCTTATTTTAAGAGGGTAAAGAAAATAATTTTATAAACAATTTATTAATTATGTTTAGGTTGTTATATTACCAATAAAGTGGAAATAAAAATTTGTTTCTAATTAAAAACTGATTTTAAATGTGTCAAGGTCATTCAAATTAATGTAAAAAAATGGGGAACAAGGCGTTGGACTTGCCGTGTTCCCCATTTTTTTACGGAAGGAAAAGGAATTTAGGTCGAAGAAGGACGAAGAGGGACGAAGAATAGGTTAATTGTTGATAGGGTTAAGAGAGTAGTGGCCGAAAAAGGAATTTAGGTCAAAAAAGGACGAAGAGGACGAAGAATAGGTTAGATGTTGATGGGGTTAAGGGAGTAGTGGCCGAAAGGAAGAGTGTTGATTTTGTCATCCATAATGTGTCTTTTGTCATCCTTGTTCGAGAGTGCTTTCTTAACTTCTGTAACACTGTACACTTTGTGTTTTTCACTCCTTATGGTGTTAAATTTAGCAGTCAAGGTGGTGTCGTTAAATAAACAGTTTTTGTATTGTTCAAAGTTTACATTTTTCTTCAAATAACTTGTCTTCACACCTTTTGCTTTTTTGGTGGTAGATGTTTCTTCTTGATGTCCTTTATATACTTTAAAAGAATATAATTTGGACATTAGTGCAACGATTTCTTCCATGCTTGCTCCATTGCATTCATCTTTGAATTTGCCTAAAACTTTCTTATTCTTTTCATTAAAGTTCGGGTGATTTCTTGGGTAGTCGGAAAAATCAAAATCATTTTTGTGTATGAACGTCCGAAGATCTTCATACATGTCTTGTGTCTTAATCCAATAAATTAGTGCGTCCGTGTCCATGTAGGCTACTCCAATATTTTCTCTTCCATAATGTTGAACCATTCTGTTGTAATGAAAGTCATACATGTGCGTTTTACTTATATCCAATATTGACATTCCTATGTACAACGGTCTATCCATTACTATCTTGGTTTTCTTCATGCTGACTGCTACCAAGTTTTCATTAATTATCATACTTGTTCCAAAATTCGGTTTCTGTACAAGTTTCTGCATCTGTCTGGGGTTTGTTACTAATTTTACAATTTTGTGTTTCCTTTTGTTTTCTAAAGTTTTTCCAAATATTGCATTGTTCATGAGCTTGTATAAATCTTTTTCAAAAGCTGATGTTGCTGCTGCTCTCCTTGCAGTGCTTGAATCAATGTATGGTTTTAAATAACAAGATTGTGAAAATTTTAAAACTCTATGAATTTTGGTAATAATCAATCCTAATTCCAACGCTTGTTGTACAACCCAATAGTGCGCGACATAACGGTTTTTGTTGTTTAATGTCATCATTAATTTGGGCCATTTTCCCGTCGGTGATACTTCAGTTTTAGCCAACAGTGGCAAGTCGTAATGATGATCGTGTAGGTGTACTGGATACTCAAAGTCGCAGTCTAAGATGTAGCCGGTGTCACCTTCTTTGGGAATATCCATAATATTTCCAATTGAATCAGGGTCTACCCATTGGAAGTTGCCATACGGAAGGGGTTTGGACATCGCCCAACCGTACAAATTATTCGCATCAAAATAGCCAAGAAAAATCGAATCTTTAGTTTCATCATAGTTTGGTAGAAATTTATTATTAGCTTTCACATGTCTTGTAACGGCCTGAGTTAATCCACCGCGTACACCTGATTCGATCATCAAAACCATATCGATGTCGGTTAACAGCTCCAACTTGCACTCGGTGGATTTTAACATGGCCTGCCATGCTAAGCCGGGAGATGTAAACGAATGAAGGGGGTCCAGTCCGTAAGCGGTGAAACAGGTGTTCCTAAATTCTTCCATTATGTCACACAATAATGTTACATCTAGTTTTACATAAAAGTCAGAATAATCACCCAAGGTATTCATTCCTAATTCATTCCAGACTTTCTGAGCATGATTATAATCTTCAATTGAAATTTCGGTTTCAGTTAATTTACTTTTAAACGCTTCGATAGGTGGTAGTCTTGTTTCTTCAAATTTTTCCATTCCTGTAATATAATCATAAGGAAACACTCCTTTCCTAAGCACCAAGTCCATATTATCTTCTACCACAATTTTTCTGGTTTCTTTTAAATCCTGTCGTCTTAAATTTTTAGTTAGGTTGGCAAGGCTAGATGACATGAATCGAAAAGAGTCCACGAATCGAAGCTTCATCTTGCCAACAGTCTTGGAAAAACTAATGTAATTTTCTGTGCTGTTGGCCAAAACATCAATTTTCCCATCATCCCTGCCCAATTCCGGAATAATAAAATGTGAGTCATAACCACTAAGGTTATGCAAAACAACTGGAATGAACTTCGGAAGTTTATAATTAATATTACAAGCATTGCAAGCAGCCCCTCTGTAATAACCAGTAAGGTGATCGTGATCATGGACTTTATGGTTGTCAAGAGTAAATTCTTTTTTACACAAGTAACAATTAGTGGCATTGATATATTGAATTTCCTCCTCTTCATCAAGAGGTAACATTGGAATAATATTACTGTACACTTCTTCAACCTTACCAGCTATATAATACAAGTTATCTACAAAATGTTTAGCAGCATCCTCACCTCTGTACAAAATTGGGGTTGAACTTAAACCAAAATTTTTCAAATGTTCTTCTGACAGTGTGGATTTAACAAGCAAACAAAAACTGTTAGGTTTATGCAGCTGATATTTTGTCCTACTGGTAATTTCCCCTTCTGGATGTTCTTGGGGTACCAGTGTGGACTCAAAGTCTGCATAAATTACAAATGGTACCCTATATTGATGGCTAATCTTTTCAAATTTTACAATAGAGCGAGTAGGTGCAGGCAAACTAATTTTGCATTCAAAATTTTCATTACAGAGTCTTTGGTGTTCTTGTAGCCATTCTGCACCTCCTCTCCTTACTTCTTTTGACACAAAACAAAAACATCGCTTACAAATCGTTATATGACCATGATGCTTAGTAACTTGACTTCTGACAAGTTGTTCAAAATTCTTTATATATACATAGTGTGAAATTTCACCTTTAGTTATTAATAACAAATCAGTATGGTTCCTAAGTTCAGTTTTAGTTACCCTTAAGGGGTACACATTATTTGCATCATCCAAACCAAAAATATTTACACTAACACCGGGATTCTTCTTTTCAAATTCACAAATGTCTTTAACACTTATAGGGTAAGACAGTCCTTGGTAGTTATATCTATTATTTATATTTACATAGTGTCTACTTACTCTAGAAGGGCGCTGCTCTGGCAAAATATATTTACAAAGCATAGCATATTTAAAACACTCATTATCTTCATTCTGTACATTTATACATGCTTTAGTTTTCTCAATGGCTTTTGGTAGAGGGATGTAGCTGCTTCCTCTCATACCAAATCCGTGCTTATGCACTCTTAAATCTAAACCCTCTACAGATGTAAACATCCAACCTGACCCTCTCCCCTCATGTTCCTGCAGTTTTACCATTAATTCTTCTATACATTCATTTACAATTTGATTTATATCCGAGCCAAACATCAAAGTACGGTTTTTTGTTATGAAACCTCGAAGTGTGGTTTCACCATCAGATTTACTAAATTTTGCGTCCAACACTAAACCAAATTTAATAACATTTAATCTTGCCAATCCTTTAGTTAAAGTTTCACAAATCAATGATTTTGCCTCGGTTACAAAATTTTCTAAATCTAGTTGCACATTATTTATTTTGTTATGTATTACCGTGCGTCCGGGAAAAGCAGTTGTGCGTAAGTGTCTGGTTCCTTCTTGTTCTGTTTCTATATTCAAATCCATGTCCGTGTCTAAATCTGTATCAGTGTCCGTTTCTTCATCTTCTGGTTCCGCAACAATTCCTCTTCTAAGTCCTGACGGTCCAGCACCTCCAAATTGGATCACGCTGGGTCGTCCCTGCTGCATTTGTTGCAAATAACTCTCCCAGTTGTCGAGCCGTTGATTAAATTCATCCAAAAATTCGTCAATCCAATCGCAGTCCATTTCATTAGCCGTTAAACTTGCCGGGTCTTCCATATGTAATTCTTGATGTATAGCTAAAATGTCTTCATCTGGGAAAAATTCCCCACAAATATGGCAAAGAAGCATTTTTTAACACTTATTACCAAGAGCGTCTTTGGATGTTAACTCCACAAAAGTTCACCAAAGAATGAGAGACGCTCTTGACCAACCTCCTTTTATAGCGGGTGGTGGGGGGTGATCTTTGGGAAAGACCCGTTCTGCGCATGCGCAGAACAAATCTGCACATGCGCAGAACAAAATGTATTATATTTATTTTAAATTTGCTATTTAGGACAAATATATAGGTCAAGGCCACCTTAAATCTGGTAAAAAAGAGGGAACACTGGATAAGAGATGGTAGTAAGATTGACTTTCTAACAAATACTTTCAATAGTATGTCAACTGGTTCAAAAGTTAAATATTTTTATTATTTACTGCCCAACTTGTTCAAAATTAAAACTTTTAAATATATTTGTTTGAGCAAATGCTTTTGGCATACTTACCACACGCCAAAACTCAAAAAATGTACAGAATTAAGACTGATCTCGCGGGGAAATACTGATGTGCTACATAACATTGGTCATCTGACTTTATTTATTTATTTTTTTTTTGGTTTCCTTTAAGTCTTGTCTTCGTAAATTAGCTGTTAGTTTGCTAAGGCTGTTGGCAAGATCAAGCTTCGATTCGTGGATTCTTATAAATCTATAAGAATCCACGAATTGAAGCTTGATCTTGCCAACAGTTTTAAAAAAAATAACAGCTAATTTATGAAACCAAGACTTGAAGGAAACCAAAAAAGAAAAATAAAATAAAGTCAGATAACCAGTGTGAGGTGGCTACATAGTATTTCCCCGAGAGATCAGCTTAAATCCTGTACTTTATATGAGTCTTAGCGTGGAGGAAGTCCGGCAAAAGCATTTGATCAAAACAAAATATATTTAAAATTTTAAGGTTAAACAAACTAGCGAGTATAAAAATAAAAATATTTCCTAACCATTGACAACCTGTTAACATATTGCAGTGTTAAAGTATTTGCTATTGAGTCATTCTTACCATCACCTCCGATCCAGCGTTCCCTCTTTCTTACCAAATGAGACTGAGGCTTGACTACCCGTATATATAACGTTTCCCCCACCACTAATGCTCTCCCCCACCACAATCAATTCACAACAGTGGGTCAATTCCATCGGAAATTATTATTTTCAGCGGGGGATAGAGCATCTGCTGCCCTATCTCCCGCTCATATTTTTTTCTCTTTTTTTACAGTTTTATAAATTTTTTTTTCCATTTGTCTAAAATGCAAAACAAAGAATTATTTACAAACAAGTTTCTAAAAATTTTCAAAATTCAGATCCTTACAATTTATATTTAAGGTAGCACTAAAACGGTGCTACCTATATTTTGAAATAATTACAAATATTTTTTCCATCCTTAAAATTTCACAGTTTAATACTTTTAAATATATTTGTTTCATCAGATGCTTTTAGACACACTTACCACATGACAACACTCAAAAATGTACAGAATCAAGAATATTTCCACGGAAAAATACTAATGTGTTACCTGCATATTCAATTTAGCTCAAAAACAATATAGAATTAATGACAGCATAAAAAATTTCAAAAATCAGATCTTTAAAATTTATATTTAAGGTAGCACTAAAACGGTGCTACCTATATTTTTTAAATAATTACAAATACTTTTTCCATCCTTAAAATTTCACAGTTTAAAACTTGTCAGAGACAAACAATCTGAAACAATTTTTTTCTAATCTAACCATTACTAAAAACATACATGACACCACTGTGCAAAATATTACCTTTATACTTACGCTACATCTAAAACAGTAAAACATCCATGTCAACCCATTGGCGGCTCGAAAGAGAATGAGATGAGTCAAACTTGCTTCAGACGTACCTCAGTGGTAGACTGGTGGGGGGAACAGTATGCCACTACTATTTTTAACTTGTTGTAGGAGTAACAATTTCACACTACTGGCTTAGCAGCTCCACCTCCCCGGGGGGGGGCGCAGTTTTCGTCCGGAGCAAAAAAATTTTGGTCAAGGTCAAAATCCAAAAAAAAAATTTCGGGGGGGGGGGCGCAGTTTTCGTCCGGAGCAAAAAAATTTTGGTCAAGGTCAAAATCCAAAAAAAAAAAAATTCGGGGGGGGGCGCAGTTTTCGTCCGGAGCAAAAAAATTTTGGTCAAGGTCAAAATCCCAAAAAAAAATTTCGGGGGGGGGGGGCTCACTTGCCGTCCGGTGCTCGGGGGGGGGGGGTCACCTACCCCTAGGACTTAAACTCTCGGATACCTGCTACCCTTACTCATGTGTCAACATCAAATAATATTTTGTTCCGCCACAGTGTGGACAGCCAACACTTAGTCGCATCTCGCTCTAAGTCCTGAGGAGTTCTCAGAACTCAGGCAAAAATCCGCCTAAGTCATGGCTGACCTACATATCGTGTGGAACAAAATATTATTTTATTCACACACTAATATGGGTCAAGGTCATCCAAAAGTTAAAAAAGAAATCCCCCCGATGCCTAAGACCGCCGGCGGTCAGAGGCATCGGGGGGATCTCAACATTTAGGGGGAGGTGATTTAATAAAAAATTATTTATTTAATTTTGAGTTTCCTTAAGGGAAACATGCTACAATAATTTGGAAGAAGCCATGCTAACCATGACTGAGGAGCTATCATGACCAAGCCTGCTGGTTTAATTGCGCCTAACCGACCGGCCACAAATAGCTCCGGCACCTCGTGCTGAAGGATGCCAACCACCCGTATGTTGCCAGTGACGAGTGATGAGGTCCAGCAGCGCCGCTGGCCGATGGCCTAACGGTGGATCCCCAGGGGCCTACCACCAGGCTCGTTAGGTGCCATGCTATTGTTGGTAACAAATAATTCTTGAGGTTCTGAACCTCGAAAAATTTTTATTTTATACAGACTGTTAAGTCTCAAAAGCCTAACACTTAAGCTGCCAATTTACGGAGGAGTACCTCCAAGATGCGAATTTAGAAAAATTTCTACTTGGGGACAACCTGTGAAGATTAGTACAAAGAAATATTTTACAACACACAACACTTAGACTAAATAAATCCAACACCAAGACCTAGCAGAAGCAGCAAGCACAAAATAAAATATTTCTTAACACTACACATGCCATGCCTTAGACTAAAAGAATTCCCAATATAATGCGGCGCCAACATTACATTGCGAATCCTGTAGGGCAGAGCTTCAACCACTCAGCTGAAGTGTTTGAAACCAACTGCGAGGAAGCAAAGCCTCAGAGAACCGAAGCTGAGCCGGTCAGGAGGGGGGGAACCGGATCTGGTTACGTAAACAGCCAGACCTCGACACGTACTTGTTTGCGGCATTGGACAATCTCCAAGAGCCACACCTGAATACATTACCAACCAGATCTCATTATACAACACGTGTCAAGGTATGGCAACGCCTCGGGCTATGCCACCTCCTCCTCCCCCGGGGGGGGGGGGGGGGGGTCTTGGGACTTAGAATATTTTCAGTCCAAGTCAGGTGTACTATATAATAATATTTTAGCTTGCCGGATTCAGCACAGCCGGCAGAGACGGTTATATAATGCTTATATAACAGACTCGTTTCTTGGCCAACTGGTCAAATGTAGCTCCACAGAAGGTAAGTCAGTTTATTGCAAGCCAACAAACACACCACACCTCGCCGCCGCGGGACTTTTCTGTGAGTAAATTTTTATTTTTCCTTCTTAATAAACTTTGCAAAACAGAACCTAGCCTGTTTTGCACGAAATTAATTTTTGTTACACTGCTACACTTACGTTTACTTTAACAAATTGTTTTCCACTCCTTATTTAATATTTTATTCCTTACTTGTTAAGACTTAGAAACTGAAATGCTGGAAGACTGTTTGATACAAAATTAATTTTTATTTAGCTATACAGGTGTCTTAATATTTTCCTACACTTGTATTTTGCAGGTGTGGCTAAATATTTTTCGCTCACAATTTAATTTTATTCCACACAAGTGGATTTTGAACTTTACTACAAAACTGATCCATGCCCATCTCCTACAAAATTATTTTTCATTTGGCTCTACCTCTTTTAGTCTTACATTAAAATATTTCTTGGAGTTAAATTTTACACAAGTCTCTCGGTTAATTTTTCTGCACAGTACGTGTTACTCCTTGGACAGTTCCCAGCAAACTGTTTCTACACTTGACAACAACAGTCCACATTACCCCCTCCACTACTCATTCCCCCACTATAACCCTGTTCCCCCCACTACTTCCAGCTAAGGTCCAACACTTGACTAAGTGTTTCAGTTATATCCAAACCTTACTGTGAGACACATCTATGGCTGAAACTTTGCGAGAAAAATTATTAAGAGTAAAATTTTTGCTGGCCAAGCAAAATAATTCTGTTAAGGTGTCCAAGACTTCCACTTTAACAAAAATGAAACGTTGCTTCAAAAATAATCTAAATTTTTACTCAAGGGACACAAATATCACTATGGATGATAAAATGTTTCAGAAACTTTTAGACGAGCTAACTTTTGCCAGTAAGGTTACGTTGGTGACTCCAATTCCCAACCAAGTTCCAAGATCACCTGAGAAAGAATAAAAATAAATATTTCTCATTAAATATTTCCAATCCTAGTTACGGAGATCCGGTAAAGGACCGGCTGGGACGAGTTGTTTGTAAAAAATAAATTTTTCTTCCTTCTGACCACTTTATCCCCACCACCTCCTTATCCCCACCACTGGGCCGGGTACCTGGGGAACCGCCTGCACCCAAGTCAGTATGCCTTCAGACGCGGTGGTGTTCGGATCGCGTGTCGTTTGTCGCACTGTCTGGTGTTTAAAGAAATTATTCTTCGGCTCTCAGTCTCTCGGTGGGTAAGTAAAATAAAAAAAATGTTTTTTTTTTTTTAAAGTGGGGCTGCTGGGACGGGTCAATGACCCCTGACGGATATATTAGGTCGAGAGTCTGATCGCTAGGGAATAAAAAAAATATTTTTTTGCACTTTTGTGATTCCTCGAGAAATTTCATTTTCTCAACAAAATTTGAGGAATCGCAAAAGTGCAAAAAAAAATTTTTTGTATTCTTGCGTGACCTTGACCTAATTAACGTCAGTGACGTCATCATGATGACGTCAGCGGTAATGACGTCACCATGACGTCATAGGTGTGACGTCATGTGACGTCATATGACATCATTAGTGACGTCATTAGTGACGTCATTGATGACGTCATCACTGCTGACGTCATCGTGATGACGTCACGTCCCAGCCTTCCCAAAACACACTACTATTAATATGATATAAAGGATAAACATGTGTATTCTGGATACACACATTTATTAGGTTTTAAATTATAACCCGATAATATTAAAGTTAACAAGGTAATTCTTACGAACCGATTTTTATATAATGATAAAAAAATAATTGGCTTAGGCAAAAAAGAGTATAAAACTTTAATTACGGTATGTAGAGTAGGCTATTGTTCACATTTTTAATATCAAGAATCGGAGAATCCATATGAAAGAGATCCACGATATAAGAAAGACTGTCCATTGGGATTGGCTATCCTTTGTCGGGGTTATTAGATTTTCTGATAGAAATATATTAAAGTGTAATCTAGGAATATTCTAGTATCCCACTACATACAATATAACCTACACAGAATCTATCCTTTAATAAACAAATTAAATAAGTATATTTATTATGTATAAACGAATAAGGATAAAACTGTTCATACATTGCTATCAAGAAAATATCTTCATCGAGGACCCCAATGGAAGCTATCATTAAAGAGCCAAACAAATGTTAGTTTTTAGTAAACCTTAAAAGTTATTTGGTTTTCATATTCTGTTAATACTGGTAAAAACCATTGAGAGAATAACATCTAGGACTTTTCCACTTGAAACAAATGTTAAAATAAAAAGAGACGTTTTTGTAGTGTGACAAACCATGCGTTTTTGTGAATAAAACTCCGATTGAGGCAAATGGAACGAAGTATTTCCCTAATCCATGCATTGTTCATCGCCCTGCAATCGAAGGCATTACTGACAAATCTTTTGCAAAAAAATTGTTCTTGTACTTTTATTGAGAGAGGCTTTTAATACTAGAGATTCTAATTTTAGAGGTTCTTTGAACCTATTTCTATCTATTTCAACATTTTCGTCGTATTTACAATCAAGCTTCTCTTTATCTAACATTGCAAATAAAGATAAAATAAGTAAAAGTACAATATTGTACATGTTAAAAAATTTAACACTTACGTCACCATGCGTAATTCATTGACGTTTACATATTTAGCAAAATAATTAATATCATTAATGATAAAATAAGAAAAGCATTCCTGCAAATTTTTGTGCAAGTTGTGTAATTTAATCAAACTATTAATCACATTTCGGTTTAAGTAATTGATTCTACATAGGGGTCGTGTGATATTTCTAGATAACACATTAGTTTAGGAGCGATTTTAAATTACATTAAGAGTCAATAAAAGTAATACGTATAAAGTAACTTGCAAGTACATTTGGTTGCAGGTGACGTGAGACAGCCCGCCATAATTTGTGCTACATATGGGCATGTTGGCTCTATCTCGTGCAACATGGCGTGGACTAATCATTATAATGATATACAGTTAAATCATTATCAAGGTGTTCATTTCAATTCAGGCTGTTTAACTGCCCATGTGTAGCACAAAATAATCCTGGCGGGCAGTCTCACGTCTCGTGCACCCAACAGTAACTTGTATTTAATAGTTTTATTTGTATACAGGTAAATCAAATCACTGCTGCACTATTTAAAGAGAGTAATCGGAAAAATTACTATTTAAAATGAAAATTAAATTATTACAAACTTGTCCTATAGTTATATGCACCAGTACTAAACCTTTGTTTGGTTTATGTAAAAAAATCTAAACTTTAAAAATACCCTAAAATTGGTTTTGAAACACGTTAGCTAAATTATTTTCCAATTTTAAAGGAAAATATAGCATCTTTAAGGGATGGAGAAAATGACAAAACCGAGTGTATTTGGAAGAGCTCGAGGCATCGAGGGAAGATCCAACTTTGAGCCTGTGTTTGGGAACCCCTTTGAGGCTGGATAACAACAGTCCTCTGCAGGCCGCTTCTACAGCGAGAACTACACAAAATAGTGTAACTCTAGAAATAACAATAAAGAGATAATTCATCCACCACTTTTGACCTCTATTTAGAGTTAGTCATAACCAATATAGTTCAAACATGTGGTATATTGATTTTTCAAAATTTATCTTTATCATAGGAAAAGAATTAAATTTAATTTTAAATTACTGATCGTGTTCGAAAAAAAATACTTCAAAGGGACATTTTTACCGATTATCTTTTAACCACTGAACACATTACGAGGTTACAGTTTTGTTTTTAAATTCAGGAATAAAAAGCTCAAATTGAAATAAATATATACGATAGTATACTGATTATTGTCCGATAACACAACTAGTTTTCCCAGATCTAAGTATAATACGTGGCTAGGATACGTGAGGTGTGACGGACATATTATTAATCCTCTGACCACGTGACATGCCATGTTGATTCTCACCTGACTGCATTATTTCTGTAGATTATAGCTAAACCAGCACGTGGCTTTGACCAGATCATAGTCCTACGCGTTTCTATGCAACGCTACTCGTGACGGACACTTTAGTAATTCACTTACCACATGAAATTAAAAATTGATCCTTGGATGACTGATTTGAAAATAAATTATCCTAAAAATATCGTGATCTATTCCGGAGGCCCAAAACCTCACCTTTAATAGGTCCATAAAACACCGTGATATATACATAACCATAATCCCAGTTCACTCCAAATGGAAAGTTTGATTTAAAACAATTAACATTATTATTGCTCTAAATTGAGTCTCCCTTCAGAAAAGTATTTACCATATTTTGGGTAAAACTCTTTTATATCTTACAGCTTTATTTAAATCCATTATTTTAATTACCTTTCCCTACTGCCGTAGTTTTGGCATTTGTGGTACATAGTATAACATTCGTGGGACATAGCATATTGCGTGGTATATAACTGTTTTAGGACTGCCTTAATTTGCCCCTTTTAGTTTTATAGCGAATCAGTAATTTTTTTTAGTAAATAAGTTTTCATTTAACACTTAGATTTAGAAATACTATATGTAAGTCTTTCAAAAAATTTGAAATTGTTTATTTCAAGAATTTTAATAAACCTTTTTAGAGATATACGGTAGAGATATGTTAACAAATTTAAAGATATGTTAACAAACATAATTTATAAGTCATTAAATAAGAACAGAACATAAGGAATTCATGTATTTTTAAAAATATTATCTATATTCATCAAAATTTCCAAATTATTACTTTAAGTGATGAAATTTTTTCTTTGATTACATATTATATTGTTTATAAACCTAAATTATCTTTAAAACTTACTGAAATTAAGAAATTCCAAACTCATCTTCTTATTAATTTGAATTAATCTTCTCTTCAATCACAAACTTCATTGGGCCTCAAATAAAAAAACCCTGTTATACCTTAAAATAAAGCATATTTGAAAGGTTTTGTTTAAAACAAATCGCCTCTGTTTGAGAAAAATAATCAAAGATTAAATAAATAAAATAAACAATAAATAAAAAAAAAATTATTAAATATTGGTTAACGAAAAAGAAAATTGTTTTTTTTTTATTTTTAAACAATAAATACATTACAGTTGAAAAACAAGGTAATTATTACCTTTAAAAGACGAAAGTGTCCAAATAATGGCGCATTGTCCAATACTGGTGCAGTTATCTTAAATAAATATTTTGAAATATAAGTCCAATTTTTTGCATTTTCTCTTTTTTATATTTGAATGAATGTTATAAAAATACCCATGCTATATGAAGTTTATTGTTAAATAAGTGTAACGAATCAGTGACTTTAGATTTTTTGAGTACTGTATTAATTTATCTAATTCTGTTGTTCCAATTAAGCTTTTGTAAGTACACTCTTGTTCATTGGAACTAATGTGGCGGACGGCCGGTTCGGATGTCAAAAAATTCCGATGAAGCGGAGTACGTCGTGGGTCATCATTTCCGTGACCTATCGTGAATCGTGATTGTATTCACTCTTGTTTTTAAGATAACACAAGAGATTTTATGAAAATAAGGCACTCAAACTTTGAACATGGTAACAATGAACCTATAAGAATAAAAACAACGCAGGAAATAATAATTCAAAATCTTTATTCTCATATTCCATATTCATATTCCACTCATATTCCAGCAGTCAACTGACTTCCAAGTAACACAGGTGCAGTCGCTACGCAAGACAGACTGAATGACAGTTTGGGAAGCGGTCGAAACGGATGTTCACTTCCTGCCCTCTTCCTCTTTTTGTGCGAATACTCCACGGCCTCGTAAATCACATCGATGGGTACAGATTATGGAAAACACCTGATGACGTTTGATGCAAAATGTAATACTTCACTGTTGTGCGGATAGAACGAATTGAAATTAAAGGCACTAAAACCGAAAAATTATTTATTTGTAAAAAAAATAATAATATCCAGATTTTTAGTTCCGATGAAGCGGAGTTCCGATGTTGCCGAGTCCGATGAACGAGAGTGGTGTATGACAAATCTTACTGTATACATGATTTTTTGTAAAATAAATATATTGATTCATTGATTGGATAAAAACTTAAAAGTTCGTAATAATCTCAGTAGTACTATTATTGGCTTACTTAAGTGAACATTGTTTTTCACATTTTACGCTGGCAATTTTCAATGGTTAATAAAGGCCATTAATCAGAAAACGATAAGCCAGGAATATTCCCGGGACGATGTTGAATGATTACAGTTTGATCAAATTACAGCTGATGTTAATGGACATTTACAACCGAGTCCGGCTGTCCCCAGTTCAATTTTTTTTTTACAATTATTTTAATTTCACTTGACTTTAAATCATGTACATAATAAATCGTAAAAACCATTACAGTTGTGAAATTACATTGCCGGTCATAATTCATTTAAAATAGTTTATTAAATAAAAAATTAACTCCTTAAAATTTCAAAATTAGCATAAATATTATTAACTATTATAAATGCATGAATGGAATCAATTATCTTCTTTGAGTTTACAAAAACTGATCGATTGTACATATAGATAATTTAACAACCACAATTGTTTTAGAGAGTTAGTTTAAAATGAATTGGTGTTTGGAGAATTTGCATTGATGGTGAACTACTATCCGTTTTCAACTATTCGTCATATATCTACTAGAAGTAATTACAACAAACAACCCGAATGGTTTTTATTTTAAGTTAAAGCGGTTTTATATTATTATAACCTCAGCATCAAAAAATTTTCTAAATAATAATTTAGAATGTATTTTAAAATCAAATCATTTCCTTCAATATATATATTTTTTGTCTAATCCTATGGTAAAGGTTTGTTAACTCGTGGCTTACATAATACAATTGAAAAATTCACCTCACAGCAGCCTTAAAGTTCAAACGTAATCTTACGTGAACATTTCTATAAATTTAAACTAATTTAAGATTCGGTTGTTTTTTAACTAAATTATGGCAATATAATAAAATAGAACAATGTTTGTACAACAACTGTGCCCGATTACTCACTGAACACGCTCCTTTTGTTCTACTTCCTTAAAGAGAACTCAACTTTAGTTTTCCATCTTAAATAGACTTCAAGAAAATATCCTATTTTCCTTCAGTTTTAAATTGAATTTCTCAAAATCTGTTAGATGTATTTTATTGTAATTATCAAATCAAATTATTAACTATTGTTATTTTTTTACTACTTAAAATTAAATTAATATTAGTTAGGTCTAATTCATTAATTAAATCATATTATTCAAATGGTCTCATACCTATATCACCAAAGGAACTTTTCAATTAATTAACTGAAACTAACTATTTGACTTTTAATATCATTGACTCACTACCACCAACTTTCAAGATTTGGGAATTTTTGGTTTTTATGATATGAAACTTGTAAACATAAAAAATTTCTAAATGTATTATTAATATGATTTGAACATCTAATTTTGTTATGTTTGATAAGCTGAAGTTCAGCTAGGTTTGGACTGTTTAGTTGTGATTTATCTTTGTTCGATCTTAAAAAAGAATATTTTAATATAGTTTACTACAACAATAAATTTATAAAATGTATTGAGACAGTGGCAGATATACACTGATCCACTAGATTGTGGATCAGCTATTGACGAGGAATAGGTAGGTAGGTAAAACATATCGGAAAGATCATTATTTTACTCATAAATAAGATGCAAATAAAAAGAGGAATATTACCTTAAAACGAATGTACCGTTTCTTCAGCCCCAAATAATTTTCCAGTTGCTAGTACATAAATGAAGAGTAAAAAATTGGTGGTTGTAAATGTATGGAAAATTTCCTGAGAAAAAAATATTCAATATTAAAAGTTAACGGTTTTTGCATAAGAAGGGAATTCATACGTTTTTCACGTACTAAAATTATTAATCTGTACAATAATTTGAGAAAAAGCATTATACATGGTATTTATCAACCAAAACCATCTCCAAATAAGTGGGTTGATAAGATATTGTATGCCAACGGACCTTGTTTGCAACGTTCACAACAATAGTTCTGCAACGTTTCACTTTGGGCACTTGTTGCGCAATTAACTTTTATGAACATTATTTATTAGATTCAGATACTTTCTTTATACTTATAATTATATAAAAATTGAAAATAGATCTCTCAGAAACAATTCTCGGAACCATTTTAAAACATAAGGTTCTACAAAACTGACTACACTGTTGTTCATTGTGAGTATTAGTAAAAGAATTGAGTTTTTTTTTTTTTTTTTTTTTTTTTTTTTTTTTTTTTTTTTTTGTAATAGACCTCTTATTACTACATTATTTAAGAAAATTCTTACTTTAACAAAACATTATTCCTCTATTTAGCAACGAGGGATTGGACGCAGTTCTCTCCCTGAAAAACAACAAAGCTTCTGGTCCCGATGGAATTCCCGGTGAGCCCTCAAGAAAGTATATTATTTAAAATATACATGTTATGTCTTAGTTAATTTTTTTATGTTTACAATAGATAAATGGAACAAATATTTAAAGGGGTCTATTCTTATTTATCTAAGCCACTTTCTGTTACATTTTGCAAGTAATTATCAATACATTGTATAACATGCAAAGACCCAAGACGTATTTCAAAGTTATTAGCATTAATTTACTTATTTTGCTTCGTTCTTTTTTTACGATATTCATTTACACCACAGTGTTGTTTTCATGAGAAAACTATTTCATAATTACTTGTCATTATGGATTCTCTTGGCCATGACACATTCTCTGAACTACTATGGACCGATAACCAGGCATGAAACCAGACGGCCGCGTTAGGGCTCGAAGGTGCCCTGATTTCAGGATAAAGGCTATGGCATACAAAGCCACGAGAAAAAATTTCCGCTGGGCCACTAACAGGAGTAAGGCTTACTCCTGGAGAAATCTTGGGTCGGATATTGATTCCAATTCGTAGGGTCTTGAGTACAAAATTTTAACCCAGAAGCTTAGTGCTCGCTCTCCACCTTCCATCATGGAGGGTGCCACCATAGTACCCAGCGTTTTCTTCCAGTTTCCATCACATCTAGTGAGGTAATAGGTTCATTTGGACAGGTTTAGCAATAAGGAGTTGGAAAATGCTGCTCTCTCCATGAATAACACTAGATTTTCTTTATCAAGCCGACAACACGGCTTCAGAAAGGGGCGATCAACTATAGATGCAATCAAAGACGTACACAGTGGAAAGAGCCGAAAGTAACCAACCATTTCGCTCGAAGAATATTTATTTTTGTTATGCTTGAGTTCTTTGTTATGCTTAACTCGGTGAGATGGGTCTATATGCTGGACGCATTGATCCACACCTTCCGCGTTCAGGAGTAAGGCTTACTCCTGGAGAAATCTTGGGTCGGATATTGATTCCAATTCGTAGGGTCTTGAGTACAAAATTTTAACCCAGAAGCTTAGTGCTCGCTCTCCACCTTCCATCATGGAGGGTGCCACCATAGTACCCAGCGTTTTCTTCCAGTTTCCATCACATCTAGTGAGGTAATAGGTTCATTTGGACAGGTTTAGCAATAAGGAGTTGGAAAATGCTGCTCTCTCCATGAATAACACTAGATTTTCTTTATCAAGCCGACAACACGGCTTCAGAAAGGGGCGATCAACTATAGATGCAATCAAAGACGTACACAGTGGAAAGAGCCGAAAGTAACCAACCATTTCGCTCGAAGAATATTTATTTTTGTTATGCTTGAGTTCTTTGTTATGCTTAACTCGGTGAGATGGGTCTATATGCTGGACGCATTGATCCACACCTTCCGCGTTCCAGTGTATCTATTGTGGCTTATCAGAGATTACCTGCGGGCAAGATCACTGTTATACGATACGGAAGATGGACACGGATAATAGATGTTACATCCGGTGCGACGCAGGGCTCGATACTCGACCCGGACCTTTGTAATGTCACCTCCGACAGTCTCCTTAGATTCTAGATGGTGCACAAAACAGTGTTAGTTGGGTCCGCCAACGACGTTGTGGCACTCCTGGCTGCACGTAATGTTGAACTTGTCCAGCTGAAGCTGAACCAAGTCACGCGCGTTGTCAACGAACGAATGAGTAACCACGGTCTGTCCCTTTTCATGAGAAAGACAGATATTGTGGTCCTCTTGAAGAAGCAGATTGACATCATTGTGTCGCTGAAAATGGGAAATGAAGTTGTTCAGACCACGCAAGCTGCTAAACATCTCGGGGTTATGGTAGACTCGAAACTCAGCTGAAGGGATCAAATTGTTTTCGCACGGTGGACTAGGCTGCTAGGAGCGGTGCTCATCTCAGCATGCCAATGTCGGAGGACCCCAGACAAGTAGAAGAAGACTGATGATATCGGTAGTAAAGTCGGTGCTACTGTACGGCTCCGAAGTGTGTGCAGATGCTCCCACAAAAAAGGTATACAAGAGGCTCGCTCGAGTGCAGCGTCAAGCAGCATTCAGGGTCACATCCGCATTGTACAGTGTCCGATTCGGTCGTCCCGGTAATCGCTAAAGTTATCCTTGTCCATCTTTGGCACGGGAGGGAAAAGTGATCCATCAGAGACAAGTTGACGTGGACTAGGACAAGGCAAGAACACAGGAACGTCAGCAAACCTTCCAGAATGAGAGCTGGGGGCCAGATGGACGTGGTCGATGGACTGCAAGACTCATCAAGCAGGTTCAACCCTAGGTGGAACGGCGGCATAGTGAAATGGACCACTTCCTGACTCAATTCTTTTCGGGTCATGGCTATTTTTTATCTGCACAGGATGGGCAAGATCGGTTCACCTGACTGCATTTCTTGCAAGGGAGTGCAAGACGACGCAGAGCACACATTCTTCCGTTGTCCACGCTAGGTACGATTACGCCTGGAGGCCACACGAAATCTTGGAGTACTGTCGTTGGACTCGGTCTGCATAAAAATGTTAGAGTATGAGAACAACTGGGGTTGCTTGTCGCATTTCGTCTAGAAAGTCCTGTGATACAAGAAGACTGATTTAGACAGGATTTCTATCTAAATCTTCTGAAAAATGAACTGCTGGATTTAGAGTGAGACCGAAAGGGTGAAAGTCAAAGTAAGCCTAGTTTTCATGTAATGCGATATTCCCAGGTTAGTGTCCAAAAGTGAGAGGAGTCTTTTTAGTGGGTAGTCTTCTGAATTGTTTTAGTTGTTCCAGACTACATGTTGGCTACCTGTGTGCAAAAAAGCATTATATATCCTATCCCTAAAAAGAGTCCTTATTAAATAAGAATAGGATTGCACAACAATCATGGTGTCGTAACCTGTGAATGATTGCCACAGTTGATGATATTCTGTTGATGATTGATCAGCAGAACAACAGAGCTCGCTAGGAAAAATTATGTCTTTAACGGTTGGATCGTATTCATTTCACAATTCGCAAAATTGTAACATTTATAACACTATTTACTGTATTTGTGAAAAAAAACTATAGTAAAAAGTTTGATATGTGTCAGGACAACGGTTTAATTACTATCACCTATAGACAACAACCATAATTAATTGTTATAGCTTTTCTATATTGCATGTTCATCAAATCATTGAAAACCAGTTTATCCAGCAGCAGCGTCATCAGCGCAGTTTAGCCGCCGCCTGCTTTGACATGTGACAAATCGCGTCACGTGACGCCGGTGACACTAGCGAGCTCTGTTGTCACACTGATCAATCACCAGCGGGACATGCGATCACCGTGGTGATCGCTCACTGGACGTGATACGGCCACTCCATAGTGAACCTGTCGCTACGATGTGAGATACTGTATTATTATTTGGTCCTGAATTCGCATATTTAGCTGATTGATTACACTTTTCGTTTATTTTTTGTTTTACATAAAAAGATCTAATGTTTTAGTAAGAACATTTAAAATTTTTGCCACTGTAAAATATAAAATTCGTAGGAATGGACGTTTACAAATAGTGCTTTACAATGAATAAGAGACTTAAGTGTGAATTAATCTGTGGCTTAAACTAACCTTGTAAGAATAAAAAAATGTTTATTATTATTTATTTTTATTACTAAAACCAAATACAAATTATTTAAAATATGTATTGGTCAACAACTAAAATAAATTGTTATAAATATTTCTCATTTTATCGTATGCATATAGTGTTTGTTTAAATTTAAAGTTCAAAATAAAAAAAAATATTTTATTTAAAAAATGAAACATGAATAAAATAATAATTAGTAATATTATGAAATAAAATAATTATAGTATCCCTCATCTATGAACTTCTTCATTACCTGATAAAATATATATATTGAAGCTTTATTGAGTTTTAAGATCATGCGATATTGTTGCTGATGAAGACGTATGGTTTGATATCGCAGTTCCTAATGGCTGAGCGCCTCGATAAACTTCTTCGGAAGTTTCGATATGTTTGTGCTCACAATGTTTAGCAAGTACTTGGTAAACGTTTTGTGAGCCAGATTTATGTTGCCTTAATGAGCATTATCTCTGTCTATTAAAACGTCTAGATTTAATATAACATTTGTAATTTATATTAACTTAATATAAGCTTTCCGTTTAAATATTAGATAAATGTACTATTCACAAGCAATATTGAGCCGTATTTAGTTATATTATTATTGCATGTTCATCAAATCATTGAAATTATTTATATAAATTTAGTAATTTATTTATTTATTTAATTTAGGATTTTTAACAATATTTGTATTAGCAACCTTTGTGTAAGCAACTTCGATGGAAGAAGGTGTTAATTTATTTTAATAAATTATCTTTATATATTATTACGAAAATTAATGGGAAATAGTTATAAATAATGAGAGTTATTTTGTAAGAACAAATGTATCACATACGGGTTATCGACAAAAGTATGTGGTATAGCGGTTTTGATTTACAAAACCGTTGGAATCAGGTATGTTTTTTTGCTTTAAGGGAATTACATCATGAATTAAACCAATTCGTTCAACATATACAATAACTTTTGGATCTCTTGTCATATCGATTTACACAAGAAATTCCTTGTTCTCTCCGGGTTCTTCATTTGTAAATATAAATAAAAAATAATAAACGCCGTAACATCTTTGTTCTTTGAAATGCCAACCATAAAATCGGCCGAGCTAACCAGTTGAAGAAAATATTAACCAGATACAAGAGGCATGTACTAGGAGGTATTTAACTTACTTATACTTTTTAGAAACTACGGAAGTCCCTTGTTATATCGTTATATTTAACTTTATCCTATTATCATGTTTTTTAAAGCTGTCCGTGTTGATATTTATCGGTTATTGGGAATCCACTTATATTAAGATGGGTTTTAAAACAAAAACAAAACACGAAGTGTTTTACTACATTAAAGGCCCTCCTCGAATTTATTAAAAACAAAATAATACCTTTTTCCTCAAGAGCTTCCAAAAAGTGTATTAAGAAGCTGCATGAAATGGTCGTCTCCGACCATCCCCCGCAGAAAAAAATCCGGGATGTCTTGGTGTTTAGGGTAGGTTATAATGGAACTTGATTTTTTTAAGGGAAAGGCTTTGTGGACACCCGGTACATAAGCAGTTGACCAATATTTTGCAATATGTTTATAAACATAATCTATTTGAAACGCAGTTATACGGGGATCGACATGGCATGTCACGTGGTCAAGGGATTAATAAGATGTCCGTCACACGTCGCGTAACCTAGCAACGCATTGGACTGTGATCGGGGCAAACCTACGTGCGAGTGCCTCTATCGGATAATCTAAATATACAGGGTGTCCAGCTTCCACCTTTACAAACTTTTCCAGGTTATTGCCCACGTCAAAATAAGCAAAAAAGTTCCTGTAAACATATGTCCTAAAATGCTTTGTTAACCCGCTAGCCGCCATTTTGTTTTTTATACTAAATAATTTTTATTTCCTTAACGGATCATTGTATTAAGTTAATATTTGGCATGAACCTTCACTATAATAATATCCATTTTCAGTAAAAATATTATTTTTTTCCAATGTGTATTTTCAAAATGGCGAGCATTTAAAGATTTTAAACTCAAATATCTAAAAAACCATACGTTTTATAAAAATGTTACAAGAGACAAAAAAGTTAACAAATTAAATTGTCTAAACAATGATACCAAGTTTATAAGGATCCGACAACAAATAACGGAGTTATTGAGATTTTTCTCTGAAAATAACCTAAATTGGCATTAATCATAGGGCAAAATCAGTGTTTTTCTGCATGAAAACCACAATAACTCCGTTATTTGTTGTAGTATCCTTACAAACTTGGTGTCACTGTTTAGATAATTTAATTTGTCAACTTTTTTGTCTCTTGTAACATGTTTATAAAATTTACCGTTTTTAAGATATTTGAGTTTAAAATTTTTAAATGACCGCCATTTTGAAAATACACATTGGAAAAAAATATTTTTTTTACTGAAAATGGGTATTATTATAGTGAAGGTTCATGCCAAATATTAACTTAATACAATGATCCGTTACGGAAATAAAAATTATTTAGTGTAAAAACAAAATGGCGTCTAGCGGGTTAACGAAGCATTTTAGGACATGTGTTTACAGGAACTTTTTTGCTTATTTTAACGTGGGCAATAACATGGAAAAAATTGTAAAGGTTGAAGATGGACACCCTGTATAAAAGGCATAGTAGTATAAAATACTGATATTTTTCAAAAAAATTAAACGATTGATTCGTCCCCACCAATCTATTGAGTTTTTTTGTTGAATATAATTTTACTAAGAATATTAAGATACTAATATAATTTCCCAGTCGAAATAATCATGACTGCTATGCTTATCTTTTAACCTAGGTGATAGACTAATATTTGAAATATCAAAATTATATTATACCGTAGTTTTTGTCATTAACAATAAACCTTTTTGATCAATTGGTACGATCCAATATTATTTACTATCCAGTAAAATATCAAGATAAAAAAGACTTCGTGTATTATACAACAGATTAAGACTTTTACTGTTGCCACTTATGTTGTGAATAGAAACATGTTAACTTATTTCATTTAAATTGGATTTTTTATTTTTAATCTTTTAAAAAGTTTATATTATTTTGATATAGGTTTGTTGTGAATTAGTTAATAAGTGTAACCTAAAAATATTAATGGGGATTGAATACATTTAAAGAGTCATGAGAAAGGCAGTAGTTTGAAAAATTATGTTGTAGGAAAGGTTCATTAATACTCGTGTGCACATTGCTCGAAACTGCGAAATTTAACTAAGTCTACTGATGAAAAATAACACTATAACATGTAATTGTATAAATGTTAGGTTTAGTTCTAAATTATTTACACCAGACCAATCCAATATTGTGGTTTTCACCAATCACCCAAAACTACACTTATTTATAGCTGTACATTAACAGATGTTTAAACTGCTCAAAATAAATTCATTCGTATGGGAAAATTTCAAATATCAAGGATGGAAAGTGCCTTAATTTTAAATCCGATTCTTCAACTACAGACCAAGCCCTATCAAATGGTCGTTAAAAACTGTAGGAGGAGTTCACAAAAACTAAAAATCCAATCACAAAAAACTTTAAAGTATTAAATAAGCATATATGAAAAATATGTAACGTAGACCATTACTTCTTATAACTAAGACAAATTCTCTATTATAAATAGGCCTACCATCGATCAAATTTAACAGATAATTAAGATTTTTCCCTAAGCTGAAGTCATTCCAAATACTTAAATAGGTAAATGCATTCTTATCTTATAGTTGCATGCACTTAGCTGTCTTAGATGTGTGCTAGTGATAACCCCTGAGTATAATCATTTAAGTACTGACATCAAAAGCAAAGCTCTCATCTCATAACAGGTTAAGTAGCTGTGAGCCAACAGTTTATGCACACCTCACTCACTGGTTTAAGACCTCGCTTGTTTAAGGCATCACTTTCATGTAGGTCTTTTCAGCGTTGGTATCGCACAAGTTGATCGTCTTCTTTTTTTTATTTTTTCTTAGAAGTTTTTATTCATCTTCGGCTTTTTGCCGAAGTTTGGGTTACTTTTTTCATCGGGTTGATTGGTTAATGAGACCAGTCCAAAGTTTTATATATATAAGTGGGTTTAAGGGTTTTTTGCCAATGGTCTGTGCACACTTCACTCACTGGTTTAAGACCTCGTTTGGGGTAAGGCATCGCTTTCGTGTAGGCCTTTTCTGCATTGAAATCTCACAAGTTATTCGTCTTCTTCTTTTGATCGTTTTCTTAGACATGTTTAGTTATCTTCGGCTCCTTTCCGCAGTTTAAGTGTTCCTTTTTGGCTCGGATTGATTGGTTAATGGGCACAGCCCCAAGTTTTATCTATATCTGGGGGTTTCAAGGTTTTTTGCCAATATCGGTTTGATTGGTTAATGGGCACAGCCCAAAGTTTTAACTATATTGGGGGGATCAGTTTTTTTTTTGCCAATAGTTTATGCACACCTCACTCGCTTATCCATTGGAGGAACATAGCCATCATCCTCGCGCTCGGGTTGCGGATGCCCAGGGTCTGGAGGAAACCCGACGTAACTCTCCAACTCCAGGTCATGGAGAAAAAGGTAGGACCCCACCAAGCACCCCAGCAGCAGTGCTCCCCGAAAGACATTCGGGCTAGAAGAGCTGAAAGACAAGAGTTGCTGTTAGGTATAAACATTGAATATACAGTTATTGACATTTTTTCACACAATAATGCCATACATCCATCACTCGCAATTCTTCTTTCTAGTACCTGAAACCAACAGAGTTACAACAAGTTTTATTGTTATGTCTAATCTGAAAAAAAAATTTTCAATTAACATAACATCTTGTTTCCATCCAGTTTCTAAAGAAAGCCTGTAGTATTGGGGACTGAATTTAAAACTAGAAAAAGTATAGTTTTATAATTTTCAGTTTTAAATATTTAGCCTATTCAAATTAAACTTAACATGGGCACTAATTACTATGTTTCATGTTTGACCCCTTCATTTTACTCCATGAAACCTGAAAATATATTTTAATAATTATTAAGTGGAAGAGAGTAATTTACAACATGATTCAATAGGTACTTTTCCTAGTGTTCATGGGGGTTTTTATAAGAACAGTAATATTTTACTGTCAACTATATATATTAAAATGTTTTAACATTAAAGGCACAGAACACTTACCACAACGTCAAGGCAAGATTCTGTATTAAATCCATCACAAAAACTCAATGAAAGGATAAAAGACTCAAGAACAACGAAAGTGAAAACGCCTCGACGGAAATGAATCGAAACAAATTCAACTTGGTTTCCAAGGTTTTTATGTAGATTATATAAAATATAGGAACAGTTACCATGGTTAAAAACTATGTACTGCAACTTTACCAATTTCACAGACTCAACTTTGCCTTGATTTAAATTAATTGAGTTTTTGAATTTTATTATAAAAGAATCAAACTTAGTTTTATTTTACGCAGTGTTTTCGAAACAAATTAAATTGTTGTTTTTATTGAACCAAATTTAGAGTTTGAAAGTGAATTAAACAATCTTAAAATTTTACTTTATAACTTTCAAACCCGTTTAGCTTAAATAATAGCAATTACAGGCCTTAGAACTAAACTAAGTCTTTATTTTAGTGATCTTTAAACCCTGGTACCAACTGCCCGATATAGTATTAAAAAATAATTCAACATATAGGGATTTAAAAAAATTAATATAGTAAGTATATTTAGAATACTTTGGTATTATGTTCACTAAAGAAACTGAATCAATATTATTAGTTCACTAAAGGAATTACCAGCGTTTCAAGCCCAATAGATAGCCTAAATAAGATAATGAAATCAAAATTTTATATTAAAAAATCATGTAACGTTAAAATATTGAATAACAAAGATATTGAAAACTACTTATTTTGGCCTCATCGCCTTATCAAACAACATAAACTTGCTCATCTTCATGGTACTTTGTATCATCTAGGATCATTCCCAGTGCGTAATTATTTAAAAGCTGACATCAAAAGCTCAGAGCTGTTGCCTCATAATGGGCTAAGTACCTGTGAGATCTTCCACTTCTGAGCCGTTGTTTATGCAGATTCACTTTGTCAGGTCGATATCTCAAACTATGCGATATGTTTAATCATTTTATGTTAATTACTTCAATATTTTAGCCTACTGCAAAATTCAATTATTCTTTCCGCCAGAGTGGAGTTAATCGTTAAATTAATTAACTCATTGGTTACACAGCCATTTAAATTTATAAAAACTTAGTGTATTTCATTACTAATGTGTGAATGTAATGGAATGTATCCAACCAAACCTTAGAAGTTAGATAAATAACAAACAACGGTTTTCTCTGCGACTTAAACTCTGTACAGTATAATCTCTATGGCTTGTAAAGTGAGATAGTGTCGGTCTTTAAACAATACCAAACTTGAATACGTTGATTTATACGCTGAGCTTTCATCACTTTGACATAATAATCATACAGTAGGCTGGGTTTGGTGATATTACCATATTACAAGCATTAGTAGGGGCGACAAATGGAAAGGTTTCTGTTTGTAAACACAAATAAAAAACCTACGCAATAGGGCCTAATAGTATAATCTCTGCAATTTCTTTTAACAAGGACTATAAAAACTTATTTATACTAGGTCTCCATATCCATAATCTGACAGTCCTGAGAGTGTGTTAATGATTGATCCTAATGCTCACTAATCCTAGTTAAGTGATGGCATCAAAGACAATATCATGGCATAATGGGTTAAGTAGCTGTGAATGGCTCTGTTGCTGTATGCGAGCAATATCTATGCAGCTCAATATAGTGAATACAGATAACAAAACGTTTCATTAATACTCATTACTAATAATACTCATTCATAATACTTTCATAATACTCATTCATTGACATAGAAAAATTGTTGTTTTAGGTACAAAACAATAACGATCTCAGTAATGATAACCATTTTACAGTATTTATCGTAAACAATAAAGGCATGTACTCTATTATGCATGAAGGCCTTATATATTAAAGCTTACACTATTTATCAGAAATATGTTCGGCATCTTAATATTTTCGAGACCTGATCTAGGTTAGGTCACTCGAGAGAGTGCGACCGTTTCATCGCAGGAATAGATTAGGCCATTGCGCATGCGCCAATAATGAACGACTCTTCATTCCTTGATTCTACTCCCACGCACGTGCACTGATCTGATTCAAAACAGAACTAGTTAAATCAAACTCTTTGGTAAATGAACGAACTATATTTGCTTAACTAATAAAAATTATTCATTTAACTTATTAATAACTGAAACTTACTTGTATTTAATGAATTACTGTGTACTGTGTAAAAAAAAAAACAAAAAAACAAAAACATTAAATAAAAGGTTGACATATAAGGGGTTTGATATTAAATAATTTATTATTAAACTTAAAAATGCACCATGGTGTGTCTGATTTCTAATAGGGATCTGTGAAGATAATGTGTACATGTGAGTTATTAAAATATTATCTTTCTTCTATTAGCCTAACTTTAATTTAGATTTTATTTTGATTTTTTTATTATTTATTCATTTATACACGGAATATTTTATTTACAATTATCTTACAAAATAATAATTATTACAAGAAATGTAAAGAATCTATTATAAAATTAAATACCCCCGTCGCAGCTGACCTGCGTACTCAGCGAATTTCCAAACGATCTTTAGATATTGTATTTTCCCCATAAACATCATAGGAATGGGTATGTTGGTTTGCTGCCTTGGGATGTTGTTAGAAAACGTAGTTTTGTTAGGAAATGTAATAGTTACGTAAGGTAAATGTCAAACTGTATCAATATTCGGCACTTTTTAATTTTCCCCATAAACCCTATGGGGGTGAGTATGTAGGTTTGCCGCCATGAGGGTGTTGTAAGAAAATATCAGTAGAACCCTACCAAGTGAAAGTACATACCAAATTTTATCAAGTTATTCCAATAAATAAGCAAGATACAGGGTTTTGTTGATTTCCCTTAAGATTAACATGGAAAACCTATTTTTTTCTTTTCTCCGTAACCTGTTAAGCCAAGTTAAAAATTCAAAATACTAAATGGTTTGTTTTTTAAGCTCTTTTAAATGGTTTTAGTTAAAATTGTTGAATTTTGAAAATTATGCTTCAAAAATGCAAAATCCCATTTTTGACCATTTTGAAACCCCATAAAACCCCGTTCCCATAATCCGATCATGCTGGTTCGCGAACTCATGAAAATAGATCTAGTCTTACACCTTCATACCAAATTTCATCAATATCGGAAGTCCCCTTCAAAAGTTATCAGTACCATGGACACACACACACACACACACACACACACACACACACACACACACACACACACACACACACACACACACACACACACACACACACACACACACACACACACACACACACACACACACACACACACACACACACACACACACACACACACACACACACACACACACACACACACACACACACACACACACACACACACACACACACACACACACACACACACACACACACACACACACACACACACACACACACACACACACACACACACACACACACACACACATACATATATATGAGAATGAACGAATGGTGTTTTTGGCTTCTGGGGACCTCAAAATGAAAAAGTAAAGTGGTCCCGGGCTTAGGTCTTACCATGGCTACTACCGTAATAGCGTATTCCCTATAGGAAAATTCGCTAAAATATACATTATTTGTTTTTCAAATTATTAATTAAAGCAATACAATTTAATTATTAATTTTCAACATTTATAAATCGGGATAAATATTGTCTGCAGATAAAACCAAGATAAACACTTTTGTTTACCCATCGGTTTTACCAATCAAGTACCTCCGTCGAGAAAACGTAATCCATCCGTCGACAGTTATTGGCAAATACAATCAAACTAAGATTTTGTAGGATCTGTATATTTGTACTGAAAATTATTAATCTATGTTAAATTATAGTGTAATAAATATATAAAGTTTTGTCTATGTAACATTTGTATAGGTAAATGACAATAAATACATTGGATTTTAGTTAAATTCATTTGGTTAGTTTATTCTAGTGAAGCAAGAGAACATGGATGAGAGCTTTTAAATTAATTATACCGTAATTATAGCTTTGTACTTCTTTTGTGATATGTGCATCTAACCTATGTAGTAAATGGAACAGATATTGTCTCAATAGAGTTTAAACATATAATAATAGATTTAATATTTGTCAAAATTACAAACATTTTAAAGTAATAATTATTTTTTTTAATTAATTTAGGTAATTTAAATTAAAGTTTTAAAATATTGTTAATTATTGTGTATTAATTAGTTTTTTTATACATGCTTATTTATCAAAAAAGTAATGAAACACAAAGAGAATTGGTTTTGTAATTCCGGTAGATATTTGACGATTGTTGTAAAAATATTCCGTATGTAAAGTCTTCAGGGCATGTAATGTTATTCTCGTCATTATATAATCAAAAGTAAGAATCCCTTCAGCAATGATGTAGAATATGTTATCTAGGAAACAAACGTTGACAACAAAACCTCCCCGGTAAATGAAAAACAATCCCAAATGCATTTGTTTAAAGTTTTGACCAAAGAAACATGTTTTCACATACAATCATTTACTTGATTTATCCGTTTCGCCTAAGGGACGCAACTTATTTTCTTGTTTAAGGTCGATTGTTCTTATTTACACTATCCAAAGAAATAATTTATTTTTATGTTCATTGTGGGTTACGCAAAAAAGTTTTTTTTTTAAATAATTATGAAAATGAACCAGACTTTCCAACTTATACATGGTTTCCCACTTTTTAACTTTTCATAGAAATATTATTTTATGATAGTTTTGTATACCTTCTTTTCCGGGTAAATATTGGGATAAAAAGCTCATCGAATGTAATAAAACATATCGTTTCGTTGGATTTGCAATAAGAGGTATAGCGTTTTATGGTGTGGTGAAAACATACATTACCAATTTATTACTTTAAGTGTACTTCTGAGATATTTGTCTGCAAACTTTAGAACAAGCTATGAGAGCAAAGTTTGCGCTGAGATTTGGTTCATGAATTTTATGGAAGAGGCAATAATAAAGGGTGTGTCCCCCTTCCATCTCCGTTGGTCGTTACAAAAACTCCTTTAATGCAAAATTTCTGTGTATCCAAGTATAGAAGTTAAATTTTTGAAAATGGCAATATTCATAATTATATTTGCTGACAGTATTAAATACCCCCGTCGCAGCAGACCTGCGTACTCAGCGAATTTCCAATGGAATCTTGGTATATTTTCTATTTCCCCATAAAATCCATGGGGATGAGAGTATGTAGGTTTGCCGCCATATGGGTTTTGTTGGTAAATATGAGTTAAACCCTACCTAGTGAATGTAAATACCAAATTTTATTCGGTTAATGTGTTCTTTATATTTTCCCTATAAACCCTATAGGGGTGAGTACGTAGGTTTGCCGCCATATGGGTTTTCTAAGCAAATATAAGTTAAACTCTTCCGAATGAATGTACTTACCAAATTTTATCAAGATATGTCGATAAATAAGCAAGATAGAAGGTTTAGTTGATCTCCCATAAGAATAACATAAAAAACATAGTTTTTGGATTTTCTCCATAACCATTTAAGCTAGATAAAAAATTCAAAATACTAGATTGTTTGTTTTTTTAAGCTCTTTTAAATGGTTTAAGTTAAAATTGTTGAATTTCATAAAGAAAAGTAAAAAAAGCAAAAAACCCATTTTTTACCCATTTCAAACCCCATAAAACCCCGTTCCCATGGTCCGATCATTCTGGTTCGCGAACTCAACCTAGTAGACGCTGGCTTACACCCCTGTACCAAATTTCATCAAAATCGGAGGTTCCGTTCAAAAGTTATCGTGTTCACGGACACATACATATATATATATATATATATATATATATATATATATATATATATATATATATATATATATATATATATATATATATATATATATACATATATATATCAATTTGAACGAACGGTGTTTTTGGCTTCTAGGGACCTCAAAACGAAAAAGTATCATGGTCCCGGGCTTAGGTCTTACCGTGACTACTACCGTAATAGCGTATTCCCTATAGGGAAATTCGCTAAAACCACATTACATATAATATATAAGATCGTAAAATATAATTACTGTATAATATATTAAATAAAATAATATATACAGTATATATATATATTTATTTATTTATTTATTTATTTATGTTATAAATTGTTATTAGTATATTTAATATTTTAAAAGTTATAACATGGTTAAAAAAATAGTCGCGTGAAGGGTAAGCCTTTCAAACTAAAAAATATATATTATAACGGTTGAGAGCTAATTCGATATTGACTACCTGTTATGTATATATATATATATATATATATATATATATATATATATATATATATATATATATATATGTATAATATAAAAAAGTACTATCCCTACATATTATGCAATAATACCACAATCCAATTGAATTGAAATGTGTATTGAATTATGTGTATATCGATTAAACAAATGAAAAGTATCTAATATTCAAAAATAGACTTTGCATACAATAATATTTTAAATTAATCTATCTGAATTTACATAGCCTAAATAATTAATTAATCTGAATGTACATTATATATAAAGCTGAAATATATAAACAATTTTCATATTTATAAAGATTCAATTTATTTTCTTCTCACAAACCAAATACATTTTTACTTTTTTCATCCAAAAATGCAAAGCCTTATAATCTATCCCTGCATTAAAGTAACCAGGATTTTTATGATACATTTTACTTATACTTTAAAAGTTGAAATTTATCTTAGTTGGAGGAAACCTGAACAAAATAAAGCATCGTGGTGTTGACTAAAATCTGTTCAAGTTGTAGTATATACATGCATTCCACATTAGATTCACTGGCTGGTATGGCGGGAATGGTGGTTGAGCTGATGATAGGGGAGGTTAGGGTTGATGGGGATGGGGTGGGGGTTGATATATGGTGTTCGTCAGCTGAAGCAGCCTGTATTACACATCCATTACAACAGCAGAAGAGGAATGGAGACATAGTTTAAAGTTGCTCTTTTTTATAAAATGTAATACTTCATTAATAAATGTATAGGCCCTAAGCTTGAAAAAAATTCACAATCTTAACCAAGTGAAAACGTAGTGTTTTTAATTTAACGAAATAAAATGTTTAGTTAGATAGTACATAATTTACGTGGAGAGTAAAAAATACGCATTGTTGAGGCAGGGTTAACCACCACAGTTTACGTTAAATTTGATAAGGTAAAAATAAATCTTTATTTATAGCCGTATTTTTTAGTCATTTGCTTATTGTATATCTTATTAAAAAAACATGGCTATAATATTTATTTTATAGTTATAATAAATTAAAAATATAGTATTATAATATTTATTTTTGTAAAATTAATATTAAATGATCTCAAACTTAATAAAAATAATAAAATATAAATTAAATATTTGAATCTCGAAGCCTAAACTTGTATACAAAAACACACTATGCCTAACATCATTTTTATAGTTTAAGTATAAGTTTACATTATTTTGTAAAGATAAAAACCATTTTTTACAATTATATACATTAATCCTATACTATAATACGAGGAATATCTGAAGGGATGTGTGTTCCAGATCTCGAAATCTAGCTGTTAGATTTTGCTTACAGTTTGCATTAAGGAGTGTTTTGGCCCAAAAATAAGTTTAGAAACAGCCTCAACCCCAGGAAAAATCGAATTTTGTCTAAAATTAAGTTTTAAAATTGTAATTTTTAACATTAGTCTTATGGGTTGCTATTTTGGTAACGAAATAACAACGAAATGTAAACAAAAAGAAAACATTAATGTTAAGCAGACTTTTTGAAACAGCTGTTAACTGTGAAGAGGTATAGTTGGTTGTTGGTGGAAATTTAATTGCTTTTTTACCTTGACACTATAACAAAAGTGAATAAAAACCAACGAGCAAGGCTCGGTTAACCTGGTACTTCATGACAATTAAACGTGAAATCCTATACTATAATACGAGGAATATCTGAAGGGATGTGTGTTCCACGATCTCGAAATCTAGCTGTTAGATTTTGCTTACAGTTTGCATTAAGGAGTGTTTTGGCCCAAAAATAAGTTTAGAAACAGCCTCAACCCCAGGAAAAATCGAATTTTGTCTAAAATTAAGTTTTAAAATTGTAATTTTTAACATTAGTCTTATGGGTTGCTATTTTGGTAACGAAATAACAACGAAATGTAAACAAAAAGAAAACATTAATGTTAAGCAGACTTTTTGAAACAGCTGTTAACTGTGAAGAGGTATAGTTGGTTGTTGGTGGAAATTTAATTGCTTTTTTACCTTGACACTATAACAAAAGTGAATAAAAACCAACGAGCAAGGCTCGGTTAACCTGGTACTTCATGACAATTAAACGTGAAATTAATCATGACATTTCCCAATAAACTTAAAATTAACCTTTTCGACATTTTATATACAATGTAACACGTACATGTAAGAACCCTAAAGAATTTAGCAATATCGGTGCATCTAAGTATGAAAGAGAACATCTTCAAACTTGCAAGAGGCGTAAATTTGTTTGTTTTTATTATGCAGTATTTACAACATGTACGTATATGTTTTGACGGGGGATATTTTGGGTATATGAAACTCCTAAATATACGAGTTTAATCATAAAGAATTTGAGTAAATTTTACGAATTTCCCAACTCACAAAATTAGTGTAATAACATAGTTATTGTGGGCATTGACAACTCTTAAAACGTTATATTTAGCTTAACTAACCTTAGTAGGGCCAGTTTTTCTTACGGAAATAAGGACATTGCATTTTAAAAAGTATCAATCCGGCCCTGCATCAGCGAACACAGCGGCTCATGGCACAAACACAGCTTTCGTTACCCAAATACCAGATGAGATTCTTTTGTTTGCTCTCATTTCGGATTGCCTTTGTGTTGTTTTACGATGTTCCAACTATCCACCACGAAGAAATGAGAATAAGAACAGAATTTGATTATTTGTGATATACGAAGTACGATAGATTGTTTTAGTCTTTTACTCACCAAGTGGAATAAGGATTTTTATATTTTTTGTTAGTGGTATTTATAGTCAGCGTTTTTTGGTACTTTCCTGTTTATGTTTATGTGAGCCTACTACCATAGAAAAACTAACCGGTTAGTTTTTCTATGCTACTACGAAAGCCAATCAAGATTCTCTTACAGCCAACGTAAAGCCCATGCAAAGCTACAACCCTCACTGATGGCCATGTTATCTATACACTGCATATTGACCAGAAAATCAATCTTGGTTCCCAACTTGGCATTGCAATCTACAGGGGTGCTCAAAAGTCTGAAAACAGCTTAATATCATTAACATTGATATAGCTATAAATATAAAACTTAAATAGCTATAAATATAAAACTTAAAAAATATAAATATAAAACCCAACAAATTGAATTGGGATCTAAGAGCCTATTTACTTACCTCATTACTGAATGCCCATCTCCTTTAAAATAATGTATGATATGACATAGACCAATGAAGTTCTTTTCAAGACATCCTTTAAGGGACGTCCCCATAGGAAGTCTTCGAGAAAAAGAAGTCTCTTGTCATACATAATTTAATAGCAATATGCCACAAACCTGACTTCATAAGGTTACTTATGTCTGACGTTATTGCAATTTATAGTTTCAGCAATACCATTCCAATGCGAAGTTTGATCTCCTGCCATTTTTGACTTGTTTATGAAAGTCTAGTTTGGGGCATTATTTTAAACTAGCTTAGACCTTGAATTTTATGTGCATATTAAACTGTGCTTACATTTAAGATTATTGACTGATTTCTCATGGACCAACTATGTTCAAAATTAGGAAAATTTAGAATATTGGAGATGGAATTTTGTAATAACATTAATAATAAGTCATAAGCTCCCGATTAACTTTGAAGTGTTAAAATTTTTACTATTTAATTCATAATTGTAATGAGTGTGGGATTGAGATATATTATACGTTTGTCTGGGATAAGATGGTAAAAAATGCAAGTATAGCCCGTTTTGCATATATCGATTACTGCATATTAATTACTGCATATAAGTATTACTGTCTATTACTCCAATAAACTATCTAGTTTTATACATATAAACACTAAATTATTAGTCTCGAATATGTGATATGTGGTTTCGAGCAATTAACGAATTAGGGCTAACCAATTAATTTTAACATGCGGGCATAATTAACATTATTTCTGATATGTGTTATGGGAAGTTACGTTTAATTTGTAAACCGATTATTTATCTTTGTTTTCTTTTAGAAACGAATTTTTAACACAAATTAAAACACGGCATTAATTAATTAATACTGTCCTAAGTGGCTTTATATGAAAGTCACCTTTCGCTTAGTTTAGTAAAAATACATAATTTAATAGCAAGTGGCTTTATATGAAAGTCACCTTTCGCTTAGTTTAGTAAAAATACATAATTTAATAGCAATATGTCACAAACCCGACTTCATAATGTTACTTATGTCTGACGTTATTGCAATTTATAGTTTCAGCAATACCATTCCAATGCGAAGTTTGATCTCCTGCCATTTTTGACTTGTTTATGAAAGCATATTAAACTGTGCTTACATTTAAGATTATTGACTGATTTCTCATGGACCAACTATGTTCAAAATTATTAAAATTTAGAATATTGGAGATAGAATTTTGTAATAACATTAATAATAAGTCATAAGCTCCCGATTAACTTTGAAGTGTTAAAATTATAACTTTATGAATGTTTAACATATTGATCAGTGTCTATATATATATATATATATATATATATATATATATATATATATATATATATATATATATATCAAAACCTACGGTTAATGCTTTCGGACTGGAAAAAGCTTTCTATTGCCTAAATGAATATTTTGAGAGCTATGTCTTACCGGTTCCTACTTTAAGTTTCATCATTTGAAAATAGTAATTTAGCGTGGTGAGAAATTTCAAGTTTTACGCAGTAAATCATCTTTACTGATCAAAGACAAATATATCAATAGTACCAACTATTTAAAAGTATCACATTACAAAAATACTATACATATAATATACATTTTAGAAAATAGAAGATAGATTATTTTATGAATGAGAATTCATAAATAGTTTATCGATGTAAAGTAACCAATTTTATCGACATTGTTTATATTTGATAAATTGAATAGCCCTTCTGAAGTGCATGGGCAAGTGCCAGGTGGCTTAGGGCAACTTCATGGACCCCAGCCAAATTGGGGTGATAAAACAATATAATATCTCTGAAAGTACCCTCAATTTTATGCATGTTTAAGTAGTTAAAATAATATACGTAGACTGAATGACAATTCATAAAAAAAAAATTAAAAAAAAATAAAAAAAAAAACATTAGCGTAAATATAAAAAGTTAACAACAACTCAATACAAACTTTTATTTAAAGGAGGGTAGTGATGGTTAGTGTTGTTAGGTAAGTGTTTAATACTCCTTTATTAATTTGATTAGATATATTCCTTACTCTAGCAATGAATGGCATTACAAACGCTGCTACTAAATTGACCATACTGTGTGGACGATATGTGCAGGATCAGATGAAAGGACGAGAATACCACAAAACATGTTACAAACATATATTGCTTTCTTGCTCAGCAATGACAAATATCATCATCTATTGAACACAAAGTTTAGTCTTGTCTCTAACAATTAATAATACATTTAATATTTAATAACGTAAATTAATATCAGTATATAATAAAACTAGTGTTTTGTTAGGCAAAGTCAAAACGTGTCAGAAAATTTAAACTAGATATTTTTCATTTATCAGCTAACGTTTCTACAGCTATTTTATAAAAATTGATACAATGTATTATCCTCTTGTAATAAAGCCCAAGGAAAACACAAACTGTAAACGAAAACCATAAAAACAGTATAAAAAAGAGAACAAAGTAATTTCCCTGTGTGAACCGGTGAACAAGACTTGTGTTTTGCTACAAGGGGAATTGTTTGTTGGGGCGAGTAAAACTCGCTATAGTAGAAACGTTGGTTTTAAATTATATAAATACAGCTTTCACATATTCATTGAACATTTTCGATCAAATTGTGGAAGTGATCGTCTGAAATATAGTTACGGAATGAAATAAAATGATAAACAAATACAGCTGTATTATTAATGTTGCAATATTTTATATTGTTTAATTTATGACAGTAAATTAAAATGTTTAACTGGTTATTGCCAGTCGATACGGTACTCTACGGATGCTGGTCCATTTGGTGTGAGTTGAACGCTGAGCAGATGGGTTGACTGATTACAAAAACTGACGTTTGAAGCGACACTGTAAGGCATTACGATCTGACATTGACTCTACTTGCTGAGTGAAATATATCCAGTTAACACGATTTTTTTCCTTCAAGTACATGGTTGGGAGTGCAAGTCGAATTACGGCTGATTCGACATTAGACCCTTATTAGTAAGCTAAACAATGATATAGCCTACAGGGTATCTTTAAAGTCCGTCACCAAACTTCATAATGTTGTTAGTCGGGTCAAAATAAGCAAAAAAGGTCTTATAAAGGTATAGCCAAAAATGGATATTTACCCAGATACTCGCCATTTTGTTTTTCTCATTTAATATTTTTTATTTCGGTGACGGAATGCTGTAAGAATTTCGTATTTGGTATGGACCTTTATATTAACAATGCCAGTTTTCACAAAAATTTTTTTTTGCGATGTAAGTTTTCAAATTGGCGTCCATTTAAAATTTATAAACACAAATATCATAAAAGTGGTACATTTTATCAAAATTTTACTAGACACAAGAAATTTGGCAAATTCAATCATATAACCAATGATACTAAGTTTTTAAGGATTTAACAACAAATAACAGAGTTATTGCGAAAAACTTTGATTTTTCATTATAATTAATGCTAATTAAGGTTGTTTTAATAGAAAACTCGCAAGAACTCCGTTAACTGTTGTCAGACCCTTACAAACTTGGTATCATTGGTTATGCAGTTCAATTTGTCAGCTTTTTTGTACCTTGTAAAACTTTAAAGAGATTTAAAGATTTTAAGATATTTGAATTCAAAAATTAAAAATGGCCACCATTTTGAAAATTCACATCGCAAAAACAATATAACGGGCATCGGTATCATAAAGGTCCATACCAAATATGAACTTCCTACAGCATTCCGTCACCAAAATAAAAATTACTAAGCGGGAAAAAAACAAAGTGGCGGATTTCTAAGTAAATATGCATTTTTTTATATATCTACATGACCTGTTTTGCTTAATTTTGCCCAATTAACCATATTATGGAGTTTAGTGACGGACACCCTGTATAATAGAATGTAAGCCAGGAGGGAAATTCTTATATACGAGTGTTGGTGCCTCACTGTGTGGATGAACCCCGATTTTAAGTGAGAACGATTGCTCTCGAAGAAAGTGTATGATTGGTTTTAAGAGAAGATTTTCGTATAATCTTTCTATATATTTTCTTTAGTGAAGTTATTCCGACAATAAACCAACTGATAATCAGTAATTTTCCATAATAAATGCGTTGTATTCTATTTTAGTGGTGCTTGAGTTACTTGTTTTTAACCAACGTCCATGTGCCAGATGGTTAGAAAAAAATTCTGCTGTTGTAATAAAATATATACAAAATGTAACTGGTTTGTATAATAAAAATGAATATTTGAAACAAGCAAATTTACTGTAACTTTTCTAACATATAAAGTTAATGCGTGAGAACTGATAGATATGTCATATTTTAACTTTTGCTTGAATTTATGATATTCGTTCTATTGGTCTTTCATCCCCAAACGCAAATATTAAGCTTACTCCTAGTTTAACCTAACCCTTTACGATTTGCCCTTGAATAAATCTTTATACTATTAATGTCACTTCAAAAAGTTGTTTTACATACGGTAATTAATTTAGGCATACTCAATTTAACGATAAAAACAAGTTATTTCTACAAGTTCTACTTTTTGGAATATTGGACGTATTTAAAATTAACATATCATATTTCCAATAAAATATAGACCATAATAAAAATTATATATTTTAAATATGAAATATTAATTTAAAAACCTACAAAAGTTATTTACCAACTACGAAACTTTTTCGTTAAAGTAATATAACATTTTAGTAATTCTTCTTTACTTTTGATGGATTATAATTTGTACACGTTTTTCGGCATTAGTCATGAGAAAGCAAATACTTCTTGAGCGTTTACTCCTTCTGTTACTATGTAAAATCATCTGATTGAAAAACTTTAAACTAAAATCACTGCAACAGTTTGGAAATATTTTAGAAAATTTTCAAGAAAGTAAGATAACGTAAATGTAAATAAAAGCAACGAATTGAGAAAATCGTACATATCACTTGATAAATCAGTGAACTGGAAGTCACAGACAAATTAAATAGGGATGAATTTATTTATAAAAAAAGTATCATCATATTTATATGAATATGCAGTTAAAGATGTTTAAAGGAATATACGTCCTCTGAGGCCTATTTAGTGACTCCTTTCTAAAGGTCCTTCATTATACATTTTAAGTACAAAGATAACGAATAATATTTCTGATTAGACATCTTAAAATTAAATGTGCCTACAAATACTTTGAACTTTCTAGTTTATTTTTAATAAACACGCTTTCCAACTTATAATATATGTATAATATTGTGTATATATATATATATATATACATACATACATAATATAATTATAAATGATAACCATGAGTACCCTGAATGTAACATTTTTAATTTACATTGACATGTTTCGTACTATTAAGTCATGATCACAGTGTTTTAACTTCTGTTAAAATATTTTAATACACTAATCATTAAACATTAGTGAACAAATGTTAAAACACTGTGATCATGACTTAATAGTACGAAACCTGTCAGTGTAAATTAAAAAAGTTACATTCAGGGTACTCATGGTTATTATTTATAATTATATTATATACTAAAGTAGCCCTTTCGTGTGAACGTTTCTACATAATACATACCATATGGTATATACATACATGTATATTACGATGTAACTCAGGGCAAAAATCAAATTTAATCAATAAATTTGAGTTATTTATTAAAATTAGTTTTCAATAAACTATGTATGTAAAAAACTCGGTATGATCACTACCCTCTTTCTGTCATGTGTATGATGTGGATGTAGGCATGGGATTACAAACATTCCCTTTTCTGACAACGTCACCTCCTCCTATGAGATATGTTCGTCCATGACACGTCAAACATTTACAAACTTACTGAAGAATGATTTTTACTGAATAACAAAACATTTGAAGACAATTATCAACTGAAGTTTGCTATAGCATACTGTACTCGTCTAAAACGTTTTCCTAATGTAGTCTTAGCTGTTACAAAATTTATATTTATATAATGTTTTAGTACAATTGAAGCTATGATATTATTGTTAGGCTATTGTTAGGATAAATAGTTCAATGGAAGTTATGTAAAATATTCAAACTTGTTCTATACTTTGTTTAAACCTAAGACTCAATAAAAGCGTTAAAAGTTAAGATTTAAGGACTTGTGGGATTTATTCACTCTAAAGAAGTTCAAAACTAACTTAAAATTGGTTTAATTGAAACTCTGAAAGAACGAACGTAGCTTGAATGATTAAAGCCTGTAACTTTTAGTTTCCAGATAACAAATAAATGAAGACGTTACTTATTTACCATTTATTTGTTTTAGGTAATAATTTAAAAAAATATCCTCTTTATTTGGAATGAACTCGTACAGCCACCAACAGGTATACGCATTCACAGAAGATATGCAACCTGACATTACAAAGTTTAACATTTCATTTTACTGTCCGAAAAAATGCAGTTACATTTTTGGGAATGTTTATATAATCTATTGTTATCTGATACGCTTGGGGGTTTGAAATACTTTATACAAGTATAATTTTCGACTGATTTTCAAGTTTTCGGTGTTGTTAAATAGCTGTTAATGAGTGTAGTTTCCGTTTATTACTCATGATCATAATGTTTGAATTTCAAGATTTAGAGCAACAAGTACACTAGTTTTCTCTGAAGTTGAACACTTTTTGAGACATTTTTTATTTAATTTGGGGTTTTTTAATAAAACTGAGTTTATGAAAAAGGTATAATCAACTTCTTAAGACCATAACCTTGATCAAAATACCAAATTAATTAATTAATAATAATTCGTACTACGGTTGGTTAACCTGAGTTTTCCGACCTGCTTTGAACCTATTGCCTGACGATTTAAAATCCACCCTTTTTTCTAGTTAGTATTCGACTTTTATACCATTCCTTATATTGATATTAAAATTTAAATTTTTAACATTGATATTTTATTAATGTTATATGCTTAGTAAATATTCTTTTAATAACGCTAGCCTGCATAATGTCTATATCCCAAATAAAATACAATACAAATTGGTTAGTTAAATATAATCTTTAATTAACTTATAACTTTAAATAAATTTGAATTGTATACTTTATGATTTACAATTGAAAATTTGAATGTACAATTTATTGGACTCGATTATTGACATGATAAGTGTTGTTTGCGATCAGAAAAGAAACACTAACGACTACCACACTCAAAGAAACATCTGCTCTTACACTGCATATAATTCAGACTGCAAGAATACGAATTGATGGAACGATGGATGTTTCCCATCTTTCCTTATATTGTCCGTACGTATTGTATGTAGTGTAAGTGTGTTTTGTGTCATCTCTAATTTGTTAAAAAACACTTAAATGAGAGCACTAAAAAACTGGTTCCTGCTGTTCTATTTAGAAAAAAGTCTATACAACATTTTTTCTTTAAATGGTATTCACAGCAAATATTAATTTTCTTAATTTAATTGTAAATCATAATAAAGTTTGAAAATTAAGATTTTCAAGAAAATTTTCAATTCAAATATTAGTGTTCATTAAACGTACTTAAAATATACTGGTTACATTAATGTTATTACTTTTTAAAGTGTTATTAATTTCCATAAGAGCTAAAAATAGGAATAATTTTTTTATTAGTTTCTATTTTTTCACTGGACATGTTAATTTAAACTACCTGAATAAGTGGAGTTAACTAAAACGAAACGAAAAATAACTGTTGTTTTTTGGAAACAAAAATATGAAATCAATGTACTAAACTATTTGTTAAAATAGTATGCCTAGTGAGAACATACATTGTCGGATATTAAAGGCCTCTTTTGTCATTTACAATGTAACTGAAATAGAAATAAGCAACATTGTAACGATATGCGTATTGCGGATAGCTCAAGGTAGACTTGGAAGAATCTATCGTGTGTTCGATGATGCATTCTTTTACGCCACAAAATAATAATATACACAGTCCCTTATTGAAATGTCGACAATGGAAATTTAAATATGTTTATTATACTTCAATGGAAAATGAAATTATTTTTTATACTATTCACTCAGTAAGTGTTAAAAATGTTATCGAAAAAATTCGATTGAGCTATAAACTTAATAATTGAATGATGCTTTTTGTAAATTGGTTTGTGGCATTGACTGTTAACCAAAGTTCCGGAATTTTTTGCATCAGAAAAAATTTTTCACCCCCTCAGGGGGGGTAGAGGTAGGGGGTAACTTAATTTTTTTAAAAAGCAACCCCTATTGAGTGATCCCTCATTTTGAAGGGTTTGTCAAAAGAAATACAATGCCGTAAACCCGAGGTCAGTATCTTACCCCTAACCAGAATGGTGGCCATTTTAAATTTCGAGATGGGCAAACGAAATCCAGTGTGTATACCCATATTTACCTTTTAAATGGGTTACATTGGGTAAGCCGAACTCCAGATACCATTATTAGATTGAAAAGTGGATGTTTTTATCGTATTCAAAATTTTGCCCCAGCCCCAAATTTTTAAACGTAAACCCCTATTGAGTGACCCCTCGTGTTGAAGGGTTTGTCAAGACAAAAGCAGTGGCACAAATCTTAGGTCGATATGTCATCCCTAGACGAAATGGCAGGCATTCAAAATTTTTAATTGGTGAAATGGGCGCTTTTTTACCCAATCAAATTCCGCAACCTTGGTTAACAGTCAATGCTACAAACCAAATATTTCTATCTATTTTGGTTTAAAAAATACAGATTTGTTTCCATACTTAATTTACACACTAACACATTCCCCGTACCTTACAGAACATTCAAAAGTTTATAAAATAAAAAATATTACAATTTTCTGTTGAACATTATGAGGTCAGCTTCCCCTACATAATAGATTCACGAGCGCTGAACGGTGTTTTAGGCTAATGAATATTCAATCCTGAGTGATAGGATGATCCAGTTGCAAGCCCCAGATAAGAGGCCTACCGTAGACAGTAGACAATGCATTACAAACACAGCATCCGCACACAGATTAGCCGATCATTATGTAATTCATTTATAAGTTGCTATTTCAAAACACCTGTAATCTGGATGCTACAAAACAACGGGGCATGCTTGGGTCAAACAAAACAAGCAAACTGAGAAGAAAAATAAAAATAAAATATTTTAGAACTCAACAATATATTATCTACAACACCATATTCGCTGAATAGGTTGGAATAATAATAACAGAAAAAAAAATACAAGTCATGACTCGTTAATCATTTTAGTGTTGCGTTTAGTGTTGAGTTTTGTTCATTCGAATCATTATTACAAGTAATTAAATTATTAATCGCAGTTTCGTCTAGTATGCTAGTATTAAGGTTTCTTCAAGAATTTTCTCATAGAAAACGAGACAATGAATTTCATTGTGTCGAACTTTAGCCAACAGCTGCTTGTTAAATTAATTTACAGAGTTAGATTTCCATGAGTGATAATTTTGAACAATTGTTCGAGACCTTCCAATACGTAGAAATCGTTAATTACATTCTAAAGTCGAAAGGCAGAGCTGTTTAATTTGTCAAAGCCCTTTGTGCAATGCATGAAATGAAACATTTTGTATTGGGTTATTTCTTATATTAATAATATAATACTTAGAAAATTATAGTTGCGTATAACATGTTTGATAAGCTACAAAAATTTGGATTTGTAATATATTTAAAAATAAGATCTAGTTAGTGGATATTTTTTTTAAATCAAAATCTTTTGACGAATATACTTGTTTTTATAGTTTGATAAATAATGTATAAAAACAACAATAACTCAATTATTACAGTTTCGATAAAAATTGATTTAAATTGATGTTTAAAAAAGAAATTGTTTTGGAATTTTAAAGTAATCAAATTAAGTAAACTTTATAAAAAATATGTTCCTTCGACCCACTAGAGTTGAATGCTATCTGAAGAACTATATTGTAATTGAACTAAAATAGAGGCCGAATAAAAATTTTCTTGAATGGAAACGATTACAACTTTTTTTTTAAGTTTAACAAGGTAATACGTCAATAACAATTTCAAACAAAGTTTATATGTAAACACTGCTATGCATACTTTTTCATGTGCATGACCAGTTTTTTTAATCAGTACAAAATTTTTTGTAAGATAAAAATATCAATGCCTTTTGATATTTCACATCGATCTCCAAACATTCTTAGGGTATTAATTATTAATAACTATAAATAAATGTCTTTTGTTTCCATATCATTGCCTTAACTTTTGTAGTTGGTTTGGGAAATTAAAAGGGCAACTGAAAATATTTTAAAATAAATAAAGAATACAGGATGGCAAGAAGTATAAAGAGGGATGATATATAAAGAAGAAATGAGAAGTAAATAGACGGGAGGAATGAAGGGCGAAAACTATCCACCTCATAATGAAAGTAGCATCTTACAAATTGTCAGATTTAACTTTTATGATCGAACAAAACTGTTGGAAAGTGACATAAAATTAAACAGTTGAAAACTGTTGTTTTTTCTTTATAACTCTTCACTCTGTTACCAACAACTCGTGCAATAATACGTGTTACATTAAATAAATCTATAGTGTTGTAAAATTAAGCCATAATCTGGCTGAAAAATTAAAAAATTTTGGAGAGACAATTTTTGCTGAAATATGTTCTATGTTATACGCAGACCTCCCTCAAAAAGTCCCCTGAAATCCATAGTAGGGAAATCACTTAAAAACAATGGGATGTGTCCCACGTGGAGTCAGAAGAAAATTTTAGGTTGACTTAAGGGTTTATACATCTCACATTAAAGGTCTTAAATAATACTATTCAATGTTACAAACCCCATATAATGTTAACACACCATGTTAAGGTTGCCTTAGTCAAAAATGGCAGTCTATTTAAACTTTAATAGCTATTAATGGCATTGAACAACAATGCCATTAAAACCTAAACTCAATAAAATGCAATAGAATTTGAAATACCTGATACTCTGAGGTCCGGTTTGCGACAAACTTTCGCTACTGATGATACCTTCGAAGATGTGGATAGCTTGACATATGCTTATATAAAAAAAACTTTAAATGCGTTTATGAACGTTTTGAAGAGGAAAACATGCAAATGAGTTCTTAATCTATGGCCATGTTATTTTAAAGGCCTTAGTTAGGAGAGTACATAGCCGAAGAACAGGATTCAAAAGCTTTAATATGTCAGAAGTTATTCTATTGTAAAGTTTTGATAGTATTATTTTAATATGAATTATGAATTCCTTCAATTAGATATACATAAACATTTTGTAATATATTTATTATGTTTAGTATCAAATTGTATTGTAACTCCTCTTGGGCCCAACCACAATGTTCGGCCATTATCCTCACTGATGATTTCAGAGGGTTCTTTAAGGGAAGGGCAGGGAATGCCATAGAACACATTTCAAAAGGGTTTGGCTATACTAAGAAACTATTCCGACTAATTTTAATACACTATTAACCTTTATGATAGGTTCTTTCATGAATTTTCAATAAATTGCACTACATTTCCATTAATATAAAGGATTGAAAATTAAGTTATGTTAAGGGATACGAATCATTAAAACAAAATTAGATCCTGAAAACACCTCATGATTAATTTAGTAAAAGGGAATGTTTTAAAGCAAATGTCCAAGCACTTTCGATTGGAGTCAGTATTAGGTTTTTCAATCACCTTTAATTTAGTGTCAATAACCTGATAGTGTCCAATACATTCAACATTATCTTACTTTCTAAGGCTTAAGGTAAATATTTTTCATTTCACTATTTGAAGGGCGGACAGGCCTACTGAGAAGAATACCTTAAATTTTGTACTCGGCAACGAACAATTCAACACAAATATAGATAAAAGAATTTAAGATTGTTACATGATGCATTGATGTAATTTTTTACTTTTCCTTTATTTGTTAAATTGCTAAATTAATCATAAAAACAATAACCAAACGTGTATTTTGAATGGCTTAAGGCAACAGAGAAAAACTAAGTTCAAACATGAGTCTGGTGAACCGCCCTTTGAAGCCACAAAACAATACTACAGAAAAATTAAACATGGCTACTCTTTTAAATCGAGTCATTGTTAACTGTATACTGCAGCGAGATAAGTTAGAAAAATGTTCTCCATATTAAAAAAAAAAAGAAAAATGAACGACATATTTTTTATCATGATATCCCGTTTAAATCTCTTCAGCACATGATGACCTAATATTTTCAACATAAAAAAATTATATTACAGTTATGGTTTTTTAATAATAACATTATATTCTTGATAGCAGTTTTTATCTAATTATTTAATGGATGAAACTACTTAAAAAATGTATTCAAAGTACAAACTATTGAGTGTTATTACTTAGGCGAAATCCAAAACTAAATTTTTTTTATAAAGCAATTTAAAATGAATATTTGTTATTAAAAATCGTGAAAATTATATACAGCAGAATATTAACTATTTATTTAAATACAGGATAATTAGTCCACCGTAATACATTTAATACAAATTTTATATATTCTTTGAGGTCAAGATGTACAAATTAAATAATTAAACTACATCTTAAATAAATTTGTCAAAACAAGTTAAATAATTGTACCACCTATTCCTTTGTTATGAAACTAGTCACATATATAAATAAAATTATATTTTGAATGTAATTAATAATATAAACACTTAATTTCGTTTCTAGCAAAAGCATGGCATTGTAATAACATTAAAATTTTATTAATTAAATGGTGGTTGCTGATTAAGTTTGCATAAGGACAACCTTATGAACGATTACGGGTTGATAAATTGGGTCACGCAATTCTAGTAAATCAAATACGATAACGCGCTACCCTCTCGCGACCGTTTCATCGCAGGAAAAAAGATTAGGCCATTGCGCATGCACCAATAATGAACGAATCTTCATTCCTTGGTTCTACTCTAATTTTAAATCAGTTCTAGTCAGTAACTGATTTAAAACAAGTTAGTGTTCGGTTCGTTCGTCCAGGCCGACATTAAGTCTCCTAATTGAATGAATGATTAAATTTATCTGTCTATGTTTGAATCCATCCATCCTCTCAGTTTCAGAGTTCGACTGTAGTCTTGTGTGTTAAATTATGATAAATTAAAATTAATTGATACTGTATTATGTCTAACCTTTGTGGATAATTTCCCCAAGATTTTATGTGAATACTATTATGGTAATAAAGTGGTCACCCTCTCACTCGTCCTTATTTGGGTATGCACCATTCATGTGTAGAGCGGCGTCAATGTGTCGTATTAAGACTGCAAGTTTATCCAATATATTGCTTCTATTCTTTTATAAAAGGTTGAGAAATTAACACTGCCTTACAAGGATCATTATTTAGGCTACTTATTCATTAGGCCTACATTAAGTCTCCTAAGCAAAAACCAATGGCACATGGTTACGATGAGGTCATGCCTTCCAATTTGTTAAATTAGAATGGTTAAAGTCTTGTCTTGGAGATTTTAGCGAATTTCCCTGTAGGGAATACGCTATTACAGTAGTAGCCATTGGTAAGGCCTAAGTCCAGGACCATGTCACTTTTTCATTTTGAGGTCCCCAGAAGCCAAAAACACCATTCGTTCATTTTCATATATATATATATATATATATATACAGGGTGTCCAGCTTCCACCTTAACAAACTTTTCCAGGTTATTAAGCTTTCCAAAACAAACAGAAAAATCATATAAACATATGTCCGGAAATGCTTCGTTAAGCCGCTAGCCGCCATTTTGTTTTTTACACTTAAGAATTTTTATTTCCGTAATGGGTTGTTGTATGGAGTTCATATTTGGCATGTACCTTAATCACACCAATGTGAATTTTTAGAAAAAAATATTATTTTTTTCCGATGTATATTTTTAAAATGGCTGCCATTTTAAGTTTTTAAACTCAAATATCTAAAAAACCGTAAATTTTATAAAAATTTTACTAGACACAAAAAAGTTGACAAATTAAATTATCTAAACAGTGATATCAAGTTTGTAAGGATCCGGCAACAAATAACGGAGTTATGGTGGTTTTCCTGTAGAAAAAACACTGATTTTGCACTATGATTAATGCCAAGTTAGGTTATTTTAAGAGAAAAATCTCAATAACTCCGTTATTTGTTGTCGGATCCTTACAATTTTGGTATCAATGTTTAGATAATTTAATTTGTCAACTTTTTTGTACCAAATACAATTTTTATAAAATTTACGGTTTTTAAGATATTTGAGTTTAAACATTTAAAATGGCCGCCATTTTGAAAATATTGATTGGAAAAAAATAATATTTTTTCTAAAAATGAGCATTGGTGTGATTAAGGTATATGCCAAATATGAACTCCATACAACAACCCATTACGGAAATAAAAATTCTTAAGTGTAAAAAACAAAATGGCGGCTAGCGGCTTAACGAAGCATTTCCGGACATATGTTTATATGATTTTTCTGTTTGTTTTGGAATGCTTAATAACCTGGAAAAGTTTGTAAAGGTGGAAGCTGGACACCCTGTATATATATATACATATACAGTGTGTTCATTTTTTTATGCTCACCATTGGGATCTCCCAAACTATAAAAGTTACAGCAAAGGTCAAATTAGCAAAGTAGTGCGGAATTATAAGCTGAACAAAATGATGTGTAAAAATCCCAGATATTTCTACTGGTTCGTTCGCTGTGCTCGAAAAACTGTTTTTTGCTCAAAACTTTTTTTGCCTATAACTTTGTTATTTGTTGAAATACAAAAAAACTTTTTAGATAAAACTTTACTGAAATTTTACGTAGATTCTGAAAATTAAAACTAAATTTTTTTACTTCAAATGGTTTTTGAGATATTCTAGACAAGTTGATTATTTTTAATGCAAGTATGTATTTTTTTCATCATCATAAAAAGGAAATATTTTTTCTGATCACGAAAATACCAAATATGGCATATTTATTTATCATAATAATTATTTAATTATAAAAAATGTGATTAATAAGCAACCCTAAAATGCTAATAATGAGGATGCTTCTAGCATGTGGTGCAACAATGGTGTAAATCAGCTGTTTTTCATTTTGTGTTTCATATTTTGTTGCTTACATTGTTGATCAGCTGTTTACCGGCTTCCCATGTAACAGCTGATTTACACATTTCATGGGAACCGCGGATGCCAATAAACAGCTGATCAACAATGTAAGCAGCAAAATATGAAACACAAAATGAAAAACAGTTGATTTACACCATTGTTGCACCACATGCTAGAAGCATCCTCATTATTAGCATTTCAGGGTTGCTTATTAATCACATTTTTTATAATTAAATAATTATTATGATAAATAAATATGCCATACTTGGTATTTTTGTGACCAGAAAAATTATTTCTTTTTTATGATGATGAAAAAAATACATACTTGCATTAAAAATAATCAACTTGTCTAAAATATCTCAAAAACCATTTGAAGTAAAAAAATTTAGTTTTAATATTCAGAATCTACATAAAATTTCAGTAAAGTTTTATCTAAAAAGTTTTTTTGTATTTCAACAAATAACAAAGTTATAGGCAAAAGAAGTTTTGAGCAAAAAACAGTTTTTCGAGCACAGCGAACGAACCAGTAGAAATATCTAGGATTTTTACACATCATTTTGTTCAGCTTATAATTCCGCACTACTTTGCTAATTTGACCTTTGCTGTAACTTTTATAGTTTGGGAGATCCCAATGGTGAGCATAAAAAAATGAACACACTGTATATATATATATATATATGTGTGTGTGTGTGTGTGTGTGTGTGTGTGTGTGTGTGTGTGTGTGTGTGTGTGTGTGTGTGTGTGTGTGTGTGTGTGTCCGTGGTACTGATAACTTTTGAAGGGGACCTCCGATTTTGATGAAATTCGGTATGAAGTTGTAAGACCAGGTCTATTTTCATGAGTTCGCGAACCAGCATTGTCGGGTTATGGGAGCGGGGTTTTATGGGGTTTCAAAGGGGTCAAAAATGGGTTTTTGGACCTAAACTTTTAAAATTCATCAATTTTAACTAAAACCATTTGGAAGAGCTTAAAAAATACACAATTTAGTATTTTGAATCTTTGAAATAGCTTAACTGGTTATAGAGAAAATTCAAATCAAGTTTCCCATGTTATTCTTAAAGGTAAATCTTTAAAAAAAGTTATATACCGCTTATTTTTTTTTTTTTTTTTTTTTTTTTTAAAGAGGTTGGCGGACCTCTTTTTGCCTTACTTTGCCCCGTCCACATAGACTATTGATCTGTGCGTGGAACGTATTAGACAAAGTAAGGGGGTGAGCCGCTACAGTACAAGGTGAAAGGTACTGATAAAAGTCACTGGCAGAACGCGGATTCGAACCCACGACATCGCTGCCATGGTCCCGAAGTCCGGCGCGCTAACCACTACGCCACCGACTCACCCAAAGTTATTTATCAACATATCTTAATACAATTTTTTATGAACCTTCACTAGGTGGTGAGTAATTAAATTTTGATAAAAAACCCACATGGCAGCAAACCTACATGCTAAATCCCATGGTATTCTCATGGAAATAAGTGTATAATGGGAGCAAGAGAGATGGAGATAATAATGTATAATGTATCTGTTCCTAATCAGCTGATCAGCTGTCTTCCGAATATTTGTCAAATTTGAAATGTTTACCTTTTTTATTTTAAACAAATCATTCCCTTTGCATGGAAGCTTTGTATATGCACTTTTATTACTGTTAAAAAAAGTCATTTATTGCAATATAAATATTAATATATAAATTATTAAATGAAAGTAATTTACTCAGAAATATAATGCCATTAAATATATTATGTTTCCATGTAAAGATTATCAATTATATAAGACAGCCACAAAGTTCTTTGATGTGAAACAATAATTCTTTGGAAATTTGCTGAATACGCAGGTCTTCTGCGACGGGGGTATTTGTTATTCATTAGAAGTTTAATATTATGTATTTTAACTTTTAATAAGCGTTATGTATTAAAAAATACATGCACAACCCTATATTGTTTGCAATTTTTTCTATAAATATTTTTGTTTTACTAAGCATGAAAAATTTGTATAAAATTGCATATTTTTAGCAATGATTTAGGTATCGATTCTAAATATCCAAATTTTAAATGGGAATTCTATATATCTTAACTGAGTTCCACCAATGTATGTGTTAAGAAAAATTAGCAATTTTGTGGTAATAGATATATACATGTTTGTAAAACATTTTTTTATATCGCGGAAGGTTGTGATACCTTTTAATATGGTATAAAGAAACAGTTGAGTTTTCTTTGCTAAATTTTCCTTTCAAAAAATTATACTAAACTTTCTTGTTTCAATAGATGAGAATTATAATATGTTAACCTTATAGAATTATTATTATGTTTCAGACAACAAGGAATCATGAAATCATGACCGAATCATAAACAAACCGAACAACTGAAAACTCTCGATTATATTAAAGTAACTCGCTTTTTAATTTTGTGGATGAACTGATTTTGTAGGAAACCTTTAACCGATGTAAGACCTAACAGAAAAGATATTGTTCAAAATGCGACAAGTTGTCAAATGCATAGCTGTCCTCCATTGTTTGACTTCAAGTCTGACTTAGATGTTTTTTATTTGACGCTCCCTGGAACAATATATGCGTTTCTTTATTTATGAACTATTAACTAAGCTATCAAATTTGTATATATGCTGTGAATGTATATATAAATAGTCAAATCTGCTTAGAGCCAAAATCACGGCAATCAAACAGATTTAAAAGGGACAGTGACAGATGAAATAAGATTTAAAGGAAAAATTCGATTGCATACACATCTCAAGTGTTTTCAACTTTAAATGTCATTAATTTGATACGTTAAATAGCTTCTAAAGACAAATATTTTTGTGTGTGTTCACAGATAGAATGTTTCTCTGATGGTTTAAAACGGTTTCATTACTAAAAGAACAGAAATGAAAAACAAACGTCTACAACCCTCAAAAATGTATTTACACTTATACTGCAAAGAATATAGAAGTTAAATACATGAAAAGATGAAAAATGGCAATCGATTTTGACCGGACACAACGCTCATCATCAGGCTCAAAGAGAAAATGCTCCTGGTGGGCCTGATGATGATCGGTGTGTCCGGTCGAAATCAATTGCCATATTTTCACCTTTTCATATATTTAACTTCTGTATTCTTTACAGTATGAGTTAAGAATATTTTTGAGTGCTGTATACGTTTGTTTTTTATTTCCGATAATAAACAACACGTATCTTGCTAATAAAAAGTGTTTAAAATAACAGAGATATTTTTAATATCTAATGTTAAAAATATAACAATTTAAGAAAAAATCCACAACTTCACAAATTTTCCAAACCGTTCTGTAGTTTCTTGTAATGTATACTCATAATATATGTAAATGATTTTAACTCGTTTATCACAGCTAAATATTAATAAAAAATTAACCTTTTCTTAATACAATGCACGGAACAAGTAAAATATGAATAAATTTTTGTTGTAATGTTTCTTATTAAACTTTTTTTCCGATAAATTTCGTTCAAGAATAATGTGATCAATTTAAATTTAAAGTGACTTTTCATTAAGATGAATAAATGACGTCAAACATAAATTACAGTATAACCAAGTTCAAGTATTAAAGTAGTTTAAAAATTTAAACATTGTAACAAAAGCTTGTATATATTAGTAATATACATATTTCGTGAACATTGTGGATGACAAATTTCTTTCTATAATTCGTTTCAACCTGTTTTTTAAAATGTACAACCATTTTGTTATGATAAAAAAAACTTCTTCAAATAATAATAATGTTTTTTTTTATAAATCGTATACTAAACAGTACGTTTCTATTCCATTAACCAAACAAACAAAAAGTTCTGGCATACCAAAAAGTATCTTTTTATTATTCTGGTGGAATCCACCTTTTTGTTCTTAATAGTACGCGAAACGTACTTTTTTAGTCATTTACCTAAAAATCTGCTGTGATATTTTTTAAGTCCTAGGAGTGAAACGTCTGTGGTTTGCTAAAGATTATTATTGTTTTATTAATTTGATATACAGAATAGAGATTCTTTTATAACATGTAAATAACAAAAATATATACACTGAATAATAATTACTTTGTAAATATAACCTCAAAATACAACTGTATAGTTTAATTTGTTAACGATTAAAAGTATAATCCCGCATTAAGATGAAAAACATTGTTCATAACTCTGAGCAAAAGTATCTTTATGGTACCTGATATTTGTAAAAAATGCACTTAAAAGAGCAAAATTTGCTCATATTGATGAAAACTACTATTTCTTTAATACCCGTTTCATCTGAAGAGACATGCAACATCTTGTAGACTGTATAAAATATTGAAGCAAATAGTGTTTTATCATAATATTTATAGAACCAAGCATTAGTAGTAGATTTCAAAATTATTTCTGTCCAACGATGGATATTTACACAATTATTTACGACCCTAGAGCAACTGTTGGCCCCCTGTTGTGGTTGTAACGAACTTGTAATGGTTAGGACGACAAGAGGTTTGTCTTCATATATCAAGTCCTCTATCTAGCCAGCCTCTTAACAATATATCTGACACATATAATTTCATAAGTTTTAATTTACAATATGCCTGTAAATTTTGAAATTGAAATAAGGATAAAACTCTCTGTTTAAAATATTTTGTTATTGGTAACAATATGACTTATTACTTATTTTCTTTTAACTTATTAAATTAACTACATGTTTAAGCAACTACATTATGTATTGACATTTATGACAATAAAAATGCGGGTTGTGCCAAAATAAATGTTTTCGGTCCTATATTAGCAGGTTTTGTTTGTATTTCGAAAGTGTCAAGGTTAAATCGTTAAAAAAAATAAAAAAATAACTTTTATTTTTGCAGATTTAATATTGAATGACAGTCGTTTGGTTGGCCATTTAGAGGGCAGAGCACACCGCCTGTTTGAGCCTGACAATTAGTTGTCACAGGAGCACGGGAATTGAGCCTCTGAGTGGTATATCGGCCGACTGCTGCCCCACTTATACATCTTTTTATTTCTTCAGTATAATACCGTCCTTCCAGGGCTTGCCCAAAATGCCCGTTATAGGTAGACGAGCTTAACGGTTCGGCCGGAGCTTCCTTGCCCACAGTAATGACAACATGTTTAAAATATTTTTGTAATATAAATAAGCTGTATTCTAAATATATGAGACTTGATAAATTTTAGTAAATATAATCAACATGATTTGACAAATTCTTATCCTTAAATAAACTTTCATACAAAAGTTTACTCTCAATAAATTATTTACATTCAAACTTAAAGATTGTAAATGTATAATATGTTCTAAGTTATACTTTTTCTTAGTTAAAATTAAACACTGACTTTTGGCTGTATGTGTGCTAAACAATAAAGTGCATATAATTTAAATTTAAATGATTAATCTAATTAATATAATTTAAAATAATTTATATAATTTAATTTATTTAATATAATTTAATATAATTAATCTACCTAAGATGAAAATGTGAGTGGCAACGTGGCCGATGGCTTCACCGAACGTTGAGGCTTTAAAACTTTACATAATAAATCAGCTCGAAATAAGACCCTCTATTGCCATTAATTTATAGTTTATTAAAAATCTTCTTAACTTATACCATCCAACTCTCTTAAGATTGGATTTATTAATATATTCCAATAGCTCTTTACTACAAATCTAGATCCCCATTCTATATTAGTAAGTAAGCCTTTTAATTCGTCATTAATATATTTGTAACATATAATAACCTAGACATAGTCTAAATCTTTCATGTAAACCACTTTACCAAACGAACATAAAAATTGTCACATATTATTATTTATATTTTTACTTCTACTGAATTATTTTAAAATAATAATAATAGGTTACAGTAGCTTTACGTCTTCAATCCAAAACATTTATCTTCAGATGGACTAGTTTCGGGACCTCAGTCCCATTTTCAAATCTTACGTCAAAAGTAAAAAAAAGTCAGTTCTCGTAAAATTTTAAGAAACACATTACACTTACTCCATACAACACGAACATAACAAACGTACAGAATAAAACATTTATGGCGATTCACGTGTGGCCAGCCAACGACACGTTTGTTATGTGTACGTTTGTTATGTCCGTGTTGTGTGTAGTAAGTGTAATGTGTTTTTTAAATTTTAAAAGAACTGACAGTGTTTTTTTTTTTTTCTTAACTTTTGACGCAAGATTTTAAAATGGGACTGAGGTCCCGATACTAGTCATCTGAAGACAAATGTTTTGGATTGAAGACGTAAAGATATTGTGACCTATTATTGTTATTGTCATCATCAATCCAGGGGGCAAAGATGAATTAATTATTTGGTTTTCGAGGTAATAACAAGTTGAGATAAAATGTGTTAACAATTATGTATCAATTTAACACAAACGAACCTTGAACACCTGTGGTTCCTCAAATACAAATACAAACACCAATATAAAAGAAAATTCTCTATCCCATTACCAAAGTTATCTGTATCATCGATGAAAGTGAGCGTAATAAAACGCCAACCCATTGAGAGGTAAACATTCCCTGAAACTCAATGTATTGGTGGGACTTTGGTTAAAACAAACTTTTTAACAACGGTTTCACTGGACGACACGTGTGTTTACTTTGTACTTCCATTCCTGCCTCAATAATTGATCGCTCCCTTTGAATGAAATTGGACGGCATATAGACCACCTTTTATTTAATCAATTAATAACCAGAAATAATTATCTAAATACTTTTCCTCCACCTACTATCTTAAGCCGTTTTACTCCTTGGAATAGAGTAGTAAAGTACTAAATTTCTATCCCATGTGACTTGAATACTTGATTTTTTCTACCTAAGGAAAACTCAAGTTTTTTCGTACCACGGGGCTTGAGTAAGTTACATAAGAATAACATTAAAAGAGAGATTAAAAAGAACATGAGCTACAGTCAGCTGTTACTTGTATTTGTTTCGTTACTCATTGTTTACTAATAGCAGCTGTAGCTGCTGCTCACCTGCTGACCATTCTGGCAGCAGTGAGCAGCATCTCTATTACTAGAGATGGCGGTGGCAGTGTACGTGTTTGTTTACATTTCGCTTGGGTAGGCTATTAACCTAAGACGTCCAAAACATTAGTGTAAAACTTTTGACTAGGCTTAAATTATATTTTGTTTTTTCGTGTTCTTTAAAAATGATATAGCTTGTGTGCTTTTTTTTTATTTTACCTTGTGTGTTTTTTTATGTTGATGTGACTGATCCAGCTTGACGAAGGAAGGGATCATATGAAGGCAAAGTTAAATTACATACGGTAGGCCTATTAGGCCTAAATGTTATTCGTGTAGGTGGAGGAAAAATGTTCTGTGCATCAAGGGGCTAAAGTACTTTTCTCCCTCAGGGAAATTGTCGCCCTCGTCTTCGCCTTCGGGGAGAAAAAACACACTTTCCCTTCAGGGAGAAAAAATTGTACTTTAGTCCCTAGAAGCACAAATAACTATTGTTTTAGCCTATGCAAATGATGCCACAGGTTAGTTTAGAAAAATTTCTAAGTTTCCTAATCAAATATTAAAAATTGACTATTTATCTTATGTAATTCTTAAGCAAAATGTTTCGAGAAAAATTATTAGCGTCATACAAATCGCGGCAAGATGGGAATGTTCTCAAATTAAAGAATTTTGCCCATGTACGAGGGAATATTGTCGGCTTGTCCATAATGTTACCAGGAAAATGAGGAATAACGTAAAACCTCCTTTGTAAGAAAATGCCTGGGGATTAAAAAACGCCTGCTTTGTGTACATCAAAACAAGTATTTTAGTTTGATTTTTAAAAGAAAGCGAGGTTGAAGTACATGAATGAAGATCTTGTATTTATACTTATCACCTAAAGTGGGAATACTGTAGAATTTTATTAAAAAAAAATTGCGTCGAATTACTACAAAACCCAGTAGGAGCGTTATAATTCTTACAAATTATGAGAAAATTACAGCTGATTATTACATTATCCTTTAAATAAAAGACACCTTTTAAATCGAGCGTATGTATGTAAATAAACAGTAACAGTTTTTTTATGAGCCGAGTACAATGAGCGATGAGTTATGGTTCAAGAAAAGTTTTTTTGTTTACATTAAAGGATGTGTTTTATTACTTTTGGTTTTTTTTTTAAACTAGAATAAAATAATCTCATTGAATGTAAATGTGATATTAATTCAAATTTATAGTGTAGCAGCCATCAAAGTGTTGGTATTCTGAATAAACGGTATCAGTTAACTGACACATACTTTCTCCCAACAATATAAAAAAGATGTTAAAAGCTTCAAACATTAATGTCTTGATGACTCAGTCGGATAGCTACCGGCTGAGCAGCGCTCGTTTGACCCTACGCGCGTCTGTGACTTTTAACAACGTACTGCGTTTACCGCTAAACGAAAAATTGAATTTTCTCCGCAACCACTTGACGTAGAGCAGTAATTTAAAATACTAGATTATTTAGTTTTTTGAGCTTGATTTAATGGTGACAAGTAAAATTTATTTCAAGACAACAGCTATTTTGAAAATCCAAAAAATTGATTTTTGAAACACGTTTTACTCTATAACTTTTGAACGCGAATTTTCTCGGAGATGCGGGTGGTGTCATTTTATTTGCCATTTTAAGCTTAATAAACCACAAAATTGTAATCAAAATCTTCAGAGCCGTTTTTGAGAAATTTTGATTTTTGACGATTTTTGAGGGTTTTGGGGGTAAAATACCCTTAAAAATAAAAAATTCAAAAAAAAACGAAAAAAACGCCTGGAATTATCGTGGATTTGGACCTATGTACCAAATTTCATTAAAATCGGACCATTAGGGCATTCTCTAGCTCTGTTTACATCCTGACACACACACACACACACACAGACAGACATCACTCCGAAAACCACTTTTTTGGACTCAGGGGGAACCAAAATGGATAAATCCACCAACAACTCAAATTCGAAAATTTTGACGAAAACAATACTTTCTCCATATACTATGGTATAGAGGGAGAAAGTAAAAATTACCTAAGATAATTTTTGGGTGTTTTAAAAATATTTGAAAGAGTTTAAATTACTGTGTTTTAGAGACTAGGGAACACAGCAACATGTTCAAAACCTTCCAAGTAAATGGGAAAGAACAGGAAAAACTCCATAAAATTTATAAGTATGAAAACGCATACTTTTTTTAAAAGAAAATGCGTGTTTTTATTAGGAGAGCCGAAAATTGACAGTGAGTGAAGATGGTCTACTTTGAGGTGGGGTGTAAACATTTTGTGACGCTAAAAAACTAGAAAATGTGACAGGAGCGAAAATAATATTTCAATTTATGGACAAACAAGTTAATCAAATGGTTGAAAAAAGTATGGTGTCTGATGAACACTATTGATCTGTATTAATCCTGAAATGGGTGCTGAGCATACTTAATGTTTTTTTCTCATTGCTTCTTTTCTACATTATATTAATTTTTTTGTCTAATATTAAGGACTATGATTTCTATAAAACCCCCATTTTAAAAATCGATATAGGTTTTAACAATAGGCAAAATTAAGCATTCATTAATGACGTGTGTTTCAAGATTGTGTAAAGAATGCTTGGTCTATGCAAACGATATTGAAACAATATTATCGATACGAAATAAATTTTATGGAATCTTTCTTCGTAAAGTACTGGTAATCCACTAAGGTCTACAATATTTTAATTTTATGATTAGGGGCTTTTGTCGCTATATCAGCCACTTAGTCGTTGTATAATTTTCTCAATTACTTCCTTCCATCTAGAAACATTTATCAGGGAAAACTTCATTGGTTTATGTTATAGTGTACATTATCTTAAATGTTAAATATAAAGCGATAAACCACTAAAGTAACCCTTAAAATTATATAAATGGGCAGAAATTGAGTTTGAAACAACCCCAAATTTTTTTAAGCCTAAGCTTTATTAATTACTATTTAATGCTTGTTAATCAATTTCATCGTTATTTTGAGGCAGTGTACTATCTTAACTTAAGCGAAACCTCAAATCTCTTACATATGTAAACCTAGACTAACATTTATGTTTTCAGTTATATTAAATGTATTTGAAATAAAAACTCACGAAATAATTGCAATAGTAAATTTATTACACAATTTAGATGTAATATTTTATCTATATTGATAATCTATATTGATTATCTATATTTATCAATATTGATTCCCTACGTATAATAGTAAATACTTATACTACTAGCCAGTCAATAACAAATAATACATTTTTAGTCAGTTTTTTGTGGTACTATAATAGTCATGAAATATTCATAAATAAAGTTGGTTTTGTACGCTTTTTATATGACTATTAATTTTATCATTTTTTTCTTTTATGTAGTTCAACTGTAAAATGTAGGTCAGGCTAAGTGTTGTCTGCTATCGGAAACAGAGGCGACAACTTGTCAAGAAACTTGACACAACCACCACCAGGAGCGCTATGGGCCCTCCTGGTGGATCTCTGTTCTCAACTGCCTTGATGGAGAAAATTGTTAAGAAAGCTGCAATCGCTCTGTAATACATCACATGATATGTTGTTAAATATGTTTTATCATTGCATACTTTCTATTTTTTCATATAATAAGTGCATTATTTATATACTACTGCAGGTTTAAGTTCAAGAGCTTATTATTATCATATATATATATATATATATATATATATATATATATATATATATATATATATATATATATATATATTACACTCATTCAATTTCTTAATCTTTAATTTTTTATGTCTTTTAACGTTTTAATCTTTAAAACAACTTTAAAAAGGATTTGCATCCAAAAACATCTTCAGTTATTTCTAACTACTTTCAGAAGTTTTGAATCAGCGTTTTTTTCAATTCCCATAGAAACTTATTTTGTTTAGAGAGCTAAAATTTTTGAAGTGTATGGAATTAAATATTTGTAAAACATTTCATAAATTTAATTATAATAACTAAAATAAAAAATACCAAAAATATGTTTTCTCTGCTTTTATTTAAATGGAAGTGATTTTTAGAATATTATATTTTTAAGAACAAGAGAAGGCAACTAATATACCAAAGAAGGTAACTTTATTTAATCTATTTTACCCAAGAATTGTAACATGAACATTTTTAAAACGCGTGCGCGACAAGGGCAGACCACTCGCGCTTCAGCTAATACAAAGTGCATGATAGACGCCAGTGGCGTGTAGTGGAAACAACGAAACTATCGTGGTACCCTACGAAAGACTAAGCTCGCGGCTGCATAACCTTAAAGAATAAACAAAGCTTTTCTTATTTGTACGCTTTTTAGGGAGGGGAAAAATAATGTTTTACGCACACAGAGTGTGGAACCTGTAGTGTTTAACTCCAACAAAAAATCCAGTAGGACCGACTAAAAATACCATTTTATATTACGGGCACTAGCCTGGACCTTATCGCTTAAAACAGAACTAGGCCTACTGTGGCTTTTACCCTTTAGGGCTCACTCCGAATACAGTAGTTTATTTTCCAAAGATTTAGGCAGCTATCCTCACTAAATCGGTCTTCTTGGATAGGAGGACTTTCTGGAAGAAATGCGACAAGCAACCCCAGTTATCCTCACCCTCCAGCATGTTCATGCAAAAAGATTCCACCGACAACACCCCAAGATGCTGTCTAGCCTCCAGACGTAGCCATTCCCAGGGTGAACAACGGGAGGATGTGTGTTCCGTGTCGTCGGGAACACAAGGGCATTAAATGCAGTCAGGTCAACTGGTCTTGCCCATCCTGTGCAGATACGACTCAAAGAAGCCATGAATCGACAAGAATGGCCTTCACCTTACCATGCAGCCGTTATCATTGTGTATCCAATATAGTTACAAAAAATACTAACCACTCTGTAGAGTTGATTCATCCAGTAGAGTTAGTATCCAGAGCTACGAAAAATAAAGATAAGCTTGCGATAATTTCAATTGGATATTTTTTATTTGACTTAGTTAAATGGATTAGTTAGTGTTAAGACTAGTTAATGTTAAAATTATTTATTGATGGTTAAAACAAAAATGCATGAATTTTAATTAAAAATCATAATCGTTTATAAAACAAATTCACTCGTTTCTGCTAGATTTGAATATTTTATTGACTTAGTGTTTAATTCATAACTATAATGTTGAGGTTAATTTAATTTACTATTTATAAAATAGAAATGTAATTTATGTGTAAAAATTAACTCAATTTCACATGTTGCCTTTGAAATAATAAAATCCGGCTGTTGAAAAATAATTATTTAAACTGTTTATAATGGTCTGATGCAAGTAAATAGTAAAGTTTTACTAACACAACTGGATTCCCGTTTCCTATCTCAAACGGGAATCCAGTTGTGTTAGTATAATAATAGGCCTAAATGTGTTAGTGAAAATAATAAATTGGCGGTTTACTGTAAACACATAAAACCACCAATTTATTATTTAAATTTTGTAGCGTTAAAATTAACTATGTTGACTGTAACAGGAAGGGGGGGGGGGTAACAGGGGGAAGGGGAGAGCTTGGGTTAACGCAAACATTGCAACAGTCTATTTGTATACTTTGATACATTTTTACGTAACTGACCATACATATATGAAAATAAATTCTTTTGGAAACCTTTTTAAATTAAAACACAATTGGGCATTTATAATAATAAAAAACTGTATAGATTTTTTTAAATCGGTATTTTTTATTCAGATAGGTATTGTTCTCTAATTTTTTTCGGTCGTTATTCATTTTTGAGTAGTCTGGGTTATTTAAAAACCTTCGGCGTGAATAAATTCTGAAGTTCTTTTTCTTTTTTAGAAGAAATTTCTTATTAGTTATTTTATTTATTATAATCGTTTTAAACAAACTTTTAACCTAACCTTGCACTGAGATCTGAATGACATATTTATGTTTTTTGTATTATATATATGAAAGTATCAAGGATAACAACAAATTTATAGATTGAAAAGCTTCTCAGTTCAAAGTTTTCAAATGTTGGGCAAAATTGTTGTACTTTTAATATTCATGTTAATAGGTTCATGTCACTAAATCAGACAACTGAAATTTATTATTTTTGGAAGAAGGGGTGGATCCAGAGAGTGGATCTTCTTAGTGGAGCATCTTAGGGGGGGGGGGGGGGGGTGACTACTGGGCAATATTTGTGAGAGAATAAATAGGTACACTGCTGGTTTGAAATTTGTTACAGACGCTCCTCGTACTAAGAGGACTTGAGTGAGGCACTATATATAGGCTCTGCAAAGTTCCTTCATGGCTCCTTCCCCAGGACATGTTATTCTCATCGGCATATTTTAGAATACGAATCAAGAAAATAAGACATAAATAAGACATAAGACATAAGATATTTATTGGTCTTTTCACATATTGTACATATGTAATGACAGGTCACATTTTTAACAATACCACAGGTATTTAGTCCATTTGTATGTGGGAACAAAATAATTTCTGTGTTTAAATTCTAATTATTAATTATATTGAAATACATTAAATTTTATAAGTGACGAGCAAAAAAAAAAAGACAAATGAAATAACAAAGTGTACATGGCAAGAGAAGTAAATTGACTAGAGACCTAAATTTAATATCACAGATAAAATTACATAGAGTTCAATATATTGTCAGATAAGTTAAAAAAATCATTGATATGATAAAAAGGATTCATAACTAAAAAACTATGTAATCTTTTTTTAAAAACATTAAAATCTAACCTAGTCACAGCCAAAGGAATCTTATTGTATAGCCTAATGCCCATGAGAACATGTCCCGATCTTGTTTTCTCCAACCGTACATGAGGTAGATCTATCCTTTCCCGATTCCTAGTATTAAAAACATGAATCTCATTCCTAAGATTATACGATGACCTTTTCTTAAAAGTAAAGAGTAAAAGTTGGAAAATGTACAAATTCACTATTGTCAATATTTCTAAGTCAATGAAAAGTGGTTTGCAGTGAGCCAAACAATCTGCTTTAGATATAATTCTAACAATTTTCTTTTGCAACAAAAGTACATCATGAATTTTTGGAGAGCACCCATAGAAAATAAGGCCATAGGATGCTATGGATTCAAAAAGTGCAAAATCGGCTGATTTTATATATACTAGGGGCACATAGTACATAAGTCGAGAAAAAAGAAATACAACTCTTGACAGTCTTTTTGTGAGGTGCTCAACATGAGGTTCCCAAGTTAACTGCCTATCTAATAAAACACCTAAAAATCTAACATGATCATTTGAAACTAAACTATCAGGTACATGTCTAAGGCTAAATATCACATTTTTTGTTTTATCATTATTTAAAAGAAAAGAATTTCAGCAAACCAATCTGAAAAATTGTTAGTAACATTATCAACATCAGATTTTAACATTTCCAAATCTGAACCATGAGATAAAAAAGTAGAGTCATCTGCATACAAAAAAGTGTCACATAATACATTAAAAGGCAAGTCATTAATGGCTATTAAAAACAGAAATGGTCCCAATATCGAGCCTTGCGGCACCCCACAAGTGACTTCTGCCACGGCTGACCGCTCACCCCTAACACAAACCACCTGCTTCCTATCTGAAAGATATGACTCTAATAGGTCACATGCAGCCCCACTAACACCGTAATGCCGTATCTTGTTCAAAAGCATACAATGGTCGACACAATCAAAGGCCTTGCTTAGGTTGCAGAAGGTAACCCAAGTAAAACCTCTGGCCTCAAGAACATCATGTATTCTCGCAATCAACGATCCAATAGCATCAGTGGTACTGCACGACCTCCTAAAACCAAACTGAGAATCAGAAAGCAAACCCAAAAATTCAAAATGTTTGCTTATCTGATGGAAAATGGCCTTTTCAAAAACTTTGGATAAGGACGGAACCAAAGACACTGGCCTGTAATTAGCAGGATTTGTTCTGTCTCCGCCCTTATGGATGGGAGTAACTTTGCACATCTTCAAAGTTGCAGGAAAATTACCCTCGTAAAAACAGAGGTTTATGGCAGTGGCAAGCGGAGCAGCTATGACATCACCAACACACTTCACTAAATAATTAGACATACCATAAAAATCAAGAGATTTGGAATTCTTTAGTTGGGCAATAATTTTAATGACATCACATACAGCAACCGGTTGAAACAAAAATTGAACATCAGAAGTTGGCACATTTAACAAATATTGTTCCGCTGTAAGTCTAGACTTATTAATACCTGATCTGATGACCTTTACTGATTCAATAAAAAAATTATTCAGGTTCTCAGGGCTAATTGGCACATTACTGACAGTACTACTATTTTGAAATTTATTAATAACTGACCAAGCAGCTTTCATCTATTGTTAGAACCTTCAATTAACTTAACATTGTAGTTAAGCTTAGCTTCCTTAATACATTTTGTATACATCTTTTTTAAATCCTTATAATTAACTTTATCAGCCTCGGAATTTGTCATGTAGAAAATTTCCAAAGCCAAATCAAGTTCATCCTTAAGAATGGAGAGGTCATCATTATACCAAGGTTTCTTATTATTCAATTTCTTGGGTTTAACCTCACACATGGGGAAAGAATTTTGAAAAATGCAGTTAAATATTGAAAAAATTCGTTAAAATACATTTCAGCAAAGCTTAAACTAACACAGCCTTGTTTACTAGTGACTAGATTAAAATTTCTTAAAACTAAATCAAACATAACATCCCAGTTGATTATTGAAAGTTCATGTTTAAATCTAAAAATGTTGTCCTCAGAAAATTTTCTCCGATAGATAGGCCTAGTCCCATTTGAAGCCGCTGTGTTGCTGGTGCAATCGACCACGAGCCGAAACCATAAAGATGAGTGATCTGAGAAGTAGCACGGTTCAACTGTAGTCGAACAGTCTTCCCTCTTAGCATTGGTGAATACATTGTCCAAACATGCCTTACCCCTAGTCGGTTCATAGTTATGACATTAAAGGTTATACTGTTTTAATAAGTTTACAAAATGTTCACTTGAGTTACTTTTGTGTGTGATATCAAATTTAGCATTCACATCACCACCAAACACAAAAGTAAATGAGAACCATTTAGGCTGGTTGAAAAAGGTTAAAAGGCTGTCCAGTTTTTCGAGGAAAATAGACATATCTCCATCAGGTGTGTGGTAGAGAGTCACAACTACCAATTTATGTTCATTATAAACCAAGGCACACAGTTCAAAATGTTTATCGATATAAAAGTTGTTTAAATTTAATGGACAGCAATCTAATTTTTCTTTGGCATAAATTAGTGTCCCACCCCTATAGAGAGTTTGTCTTTGAGAATATGTGACTAGCCTATAACCATGCAATTTTACTATATCTATGGAGTTGTCGTTAACCCAGTGTTCAGACAAACACACAAAATCACAACTATTATTAATAACTGTGTCCTCAAGAATGTCAATTTTATCACCTAGGCCTTGTATGTTAAGGAATAGAAAAGAGAAAACCAAAAAACATTTCATGGAGTTTACCTGTTGTACTGTTCCCATCATTTGGTATCCAAGTTTTTTGAAATCACAGACTCACTTACACTGTCTTGAGAGGTATTGTTCATAGGCTTATCACTTTTCGTAACAGGCTCCACCCTGGCTCTGGATGAAAAATATTTCCCAACTAGCAGGCCGGTAGGCCAGTTAATAGGCTTTAGACATTCAGCCTCAAGATGTCTAGGCACACCGACCTTAAAGGAACTGTAAGAGGAATGCCTAGTTACTAATTTTTCACACTTGACATCAAGGTCCGCTTGAGAAAATATTTCAGAGACATGAGATTGAATTTCTTCTACTGACACAGATGGATCCAGCCTAGTTACATAGATCCATGCTTGCCTATCAACAACTGACAACTTTGTACTGGATGCCCTACCCATTACCAACTGAGTTGAATTACGATGCTTACGCAGTTCACCCGCTGGTTTTGGACGTAGGCCAGGTTTTCTTTTTTTGTAAGTGACATACTTGAAACCATCATCACTGTCCTCCACATTCTCTCTTTGAGACACCGAAAACTCTTCTCTGTGTGACTTAACCTCACCGCCTTCCTCTTCCTTGTCATTTCCATTTTTAAGGTTAGGTGACCCCATAGACTGTCCCTGGTTGGCTGAAGGCAAATTTTCAATGGTCGATGAAGTTGCTACTGAATTACTGGCAGTATTTTTAGCGCCAATTTGTTTATTCACTGCAACAGTCTTATTCCTAACAATAGTTTGGTTAGAGGATTTTAACACTTCATTAAATGTCTTTTTAGGTGGTAAATCCTCTAGGCCTACTCCTAGGCCTGTCTGGCCTACACTCCCTGACTTTAAAGTTACTACGTCTTTTTTAAGTTCTAAAGTATTATTCTGAATAATAGACACATTTTCAGACATTGATTTATAATTCTCAGTAAGAACCAAAATTTGATCAGTCAGTATCTTAATATAATCAAAGCACTGACAACAAATATTTTCATCAGTTTTCTTTCCTTTAGAAGAAACAGGTTTTCCTCTCTCCTTACCTACATGCTCCTTGCACGCTGTACACATCCACAGAACTATGTCCTTTAAGTCACCGATTTTGACATACTCTTCCTTAGAAATATTCACACATGGAATGTGAAACCATTTTTCACAACTACCGTCACAATAAACGGCATCATCGGTATCATCAACGGGTTTTTTACACACACCACAGTTAGAGCCATACTTGTCTCTCGCCATGTTGCTACGTCACTTGAAAACAACGAAAACAACGAATGAAACAATGAAAACAACGAATCTCCAAAACTATATGGTTATGAGGTTGAAATTTGGTATGGACTCTTTGCTTATAGGTGTTCACTATGAAAAGGTTTACCAAATTCCTTCAGTACATCAAAGTTTCAATACAATTATCTTTCAAAAAGATTTCCCCGTAATTACAAGATATTTTACTAAAGACATTTAAATTAAATCACAAGAGCTGGCTAAGCAAAGGCGAATAACATCTAATTGTTTATTTAAAATAATGAGAGTGTAAAATCCAATTTTCTTACAGGTACGTCCCCATTTTGAAGAACCTGTCTTGTATGTATGAAGCAAAAATACAAGTAAGTTTTTTAATCATTGTCTGTATTTTATATAATTAGTAAAATTATTGAACTGTAGATTTATTCTTTACTAGTTTTTTACTTAGAGTTGTATTACTAGAAGGAAAAAGTGGGATGTTCCGTACAGCTTTGAATTTTTATGTTAATAACCATGATATAAAAAAATAAATAATATAGTACCTATATATTTTCCAAAATATTATCTTAAATCATAACCGCTACTTTTAAAATGGTTTACAACGTCTCAATTCATTTTCTATTTCAATTATGCTTTATTTTTGTTCTGTCTTGGTAAACGTTAAGTACAGCCTTTCTTAACAAGGTTAGCTCCAAGGTGTATTATTTAACTCTTGGAAACTTAACGAAATCTATGTAAAAGTTGAGATTTAATTTATGCCCCTTATAAACAAACTTGATAATGCAAGTATATAAGAAAATGTTAGTGTAAAATTGTAACTAAACACTGTCAAAACATCATTCTCCCTTCGAATACAAATTCAAAATATAACAAATTTATATTGAACATTCTTGAAAAGTAATTTTTTGAGAATACCAAAAGCTTAAAAAGTTTTAAAATTCCTACTACATAGTCACATAATTCATCGTATTTATTTGTTTTGCATACACACCAATGATACATTTAAATTGGTTTATCTCTCAATGTAATTTAATAGTTTCCAACAAAGAAAAAATAATGAAATATATTTTCTTAAGACCTGAGAGTTTCATTAAATCCATTTTAGCCAACATTTTTGAGAATAGTATATCATATTAACTTAAAAAATATGTTATTGTTTAGATCGCACCATAATCGTGTCCATCACTTCCTTGTGGATGTTGGTTTGAGCACTACAAAGCATTTCAAAGCTGTTGCAATTGAAAGGAAACAATAGAAACTCATCACGCATGTAAGAAAGCCGTGTTTGTTCCGTAAGCTGTGGTGTTGGCTGTAACAGGACTGATTCTGTAAAGGTCTTTAATTCCATTGAGTATTTGAACACGTGTCAGCTCAGTTTTTCAAACATAAATATAGTATACTAGGGGCTCATAGGGGCAAAAGCCCCTAATCATCAAATTAAAATAGCATGAACATAAGCAAATTACCAGTTCTTCACAACGAAAGTTTTCAGATGATTTAATTTTAATTTATATAACTAGTGGCTTATAGGTGCAAAAGCCCCTAACTATAATAATGTAGATCTTAGTGGATTACCAAGAAAATGTTTTATAAAGAAAGCTGTTTGAAGATTAATTTTTATCTATAATATTTTAGCAATATTGTTTGCAAAGACTTTGCTATTTATTTGAAACACCGATGCACCCTGTGGTGCATATTTTAAAGTGAGTATGACTGAAGGGTGAGTGTAATGATTGTGATAGATCAGATGAGGTGTACCTTTTTGTTACTGACAAATAGCAGCTGTTTCATTATTCAGAATCATTAATTAATAGCCCAATGACCAAAGGCAGTCATCCGCTTCCAAAGCACTCTTTACAATCTTAAGATACCCGTAATGAATGAATGCTTAATTTTGTCTATGGTTAAAACTTATATCAATTTTAAAAATGGGTTTTTTTAATAAATCGTAATCCTTGAGCTAAGAAAAAGATTAACACAATGTATAAAATGGGCAATGATTAAAAACTATGCGGATGCTAAGCACCCATTTCAGGATAATACACTTACACCAGCTGGATCATACACCAGCTTTTTTCAATCATTTGATTACTGTATCTTGTTTTTCCAAAGTTGAAATAGTATTTTATCTTCTGTTTTATTTTTTTTATTGTCACAAAATGTAAACACACTCCGTTATAGTAGACTGTCTTTATTCACTGTACAATTTTTGGCCCTCCTAATAAATACATGTAACTTATTTTCGTAAAAACAAAGTAAAATTTTATTAATCCCTATAAATTTTATGGAGTATTTCCCCATTTTTAGAAAAGGAGCAATGATTAAAAACCGTGATGGACGCTCAGCACCCATTTCAGAATAAATAAACTTTCAATGGTGTTCATCATACACCATACTTTATTCAACCATTTGATTATGTTGTTTGTCCATGAGTTAAAACAGTAGTATTTTCCCTCCTGTTTTATTTTTTAGGGTTACAAAATTGGAACACTCTCGCTTAAAGTATAGTGTCCTCACTCGCTGTACAAAATTCGGCTCTCCTAATAGTTACACGTAACTTATTTTTATAAAAAAGTAAGCCTGTTTTAATCCATGTAAATTTTATGGAGCAATTTCCCCGTTCTTTCTAATTTATTTGAAAGATTTTGGGCATGTTGCTGTTTTCCCTAGTCTTTGGAACAAACGTCTTTAATTGAAACTCTATCAATCCTATCATTCTACAATTTGTAAAAGACAAAAAAATATATCTTGCATTATATACCAACACTTTGTTGGCTGCCACACTATACGTTTGAACTAATATTAATTTAATTTAAATTCTGTGGGTTTAGTTTATTTTCTTTTTAAAATCAAACTAAACATATACTTTAATGTAAATAAAAAAACTTTTCTTGAACCATAACTCATTTCTCATTGTACCTGTCTCAAAATTAAATTTTATTTTACCATTTACTTGCATACATATGCTGGATTATAAAGTTTTTTTTTCATTTAAATGTTAATGTAAAAATCAGCTGTAAATTTTTAATAATTTGTAAGATTAAAGAAACACTCCTAGTGAATTTTGTAGTCATTTGACGCAAAAAAATTTTATTATAGTATTGCCACTTTCGGTGATTAGTATAATATAAGATCATCTGGATTATCTTCACTCATTGTATTCCATCTGGCTTTCTTTTTCAAATAAACCAAAACATATGTTCTAATGTACACAAAGCAGATGTTTTGTAAATTCCCATGCTATTCTTATGGAGGACATTTTACATTATTCCTCATTTCCTGGTAACATTACGGACATGCCGATAGTTTTCCCTCGTGCATAGCACCGAGACCTTTAATTTGAGACCCCTCTCATCTTCCTGCGATTTGTATAACGCTCACAATTTTGCTCAAGAAATTTCGCTTACAGAATTATATATATATATAGCCTATTTTTAAAATACTGTTTGAATAGGCCATTTGCCTCCAAATCATTCTTTACAATCCTATACCATTAAGCCACCCATTTGTTAATGCTTCGTTTGTTGTTAATCGTTTTTTTCATCGATCTTTGAAAAATAAGTTTTTGAAAGAAATCGAAGTCTGCTAAGCGGCAATGAGGAAAAACATGATGCTCAGCATCCATTTTAGGGTCAGTTAAATTTAAATACTTACATCATAACCATTTCATTGTCCAGTTTATCCTAGAATTGAATAGATTTTGTCGCTTCTGTCAGGCCACTTTTTCGTCACCAAATTTTAACATGGCAACCCCGAATTAGATCATCTTCATCTCTGTCAATATTCGTCCCAATCAAAACACTTTATTTCGTGTAAACAAATTAGATTTTTAAATCACTATACATGGAGAATCTTTTAGGAAAATCTTTCAAGGCAATCTTTAAAAACTTATATTTCCCATTTTGTTGTAAAGTTTTTGATCTGCTACTTTCCCCCTGGTATATAGGCCAAACGTCTTTGATTTTAACTCTCTCCTATAATTCTGCAATTTATGAAATTACCAAAAGGTTTTTTTGCAAATTCAGCTAACAGAATACCAACACTTCCTTGACTGATACTCTTTAATCTTTAATTAATATTTTATCTTCACTCTGTTTGATCAATTGACACTTCTTGTTAAAAAATCAAACCCAAATACGTTTTAATGTAATAAAGTAGGTGTTTTTCAAACCCTAATTCATCGCCCATTGCGCCCTATCACGATAAGAATGTTTTTTTATGATTTGCAAACACGCTCAGCTAGCAAACCAGTAAGTTTTATAGTTTTTTTACAATAGTCAATTTGTAATAGTTTGTAAGGTTTGTAACGCTCGAAGTAGAATTCTTAGTCGCTCCAAGCCACAAAGTGTCTTATTATAGTATTGCCATCCAGAGGTATATTTTTGTCAATTGGTTATTAATAGTTCTTCACTCAATGTTATCATCTGTCCCTTGTTTTAAATTTAAATCATAACACATGTTCTAATGTACACAAAGCAGACGTTTTACTAATCCCCATGCTATTCTTATGGAGGACGTTTTACATTATTCCTCGTCTCCTGGTTGTTTTATAGATTTGCCGATAGTTTTCCCTCGTGCATGGGACCGAGACCTTTAATTTGAGACCACTCCCATCTTCCCGCGATTTGTACAACGCTCACAATTTTCCCCAAGAAATTTCGCTTACAGAATTATATATATATATATAGATTGCTTCTCGTGGTGTGAATTATTTTATCATCTTTACTCAATTTTATCATCTGTGTCTCGTTTTAAAATCAAACCTAACACATGTTTTAATGTACACAAAGCAGACGTTTTTAGAATCCCCATGCTATTCTTATGGAGGACGTTTTACGTGATTTCTCATTTCCTGTTAACACTATGGACACGCCGATAGTTTTCCCTCGTGTATGGGACTGAGGCCTTTAATTTGAGACCCCTCCCTTCTTTCTGCGATTTGTACAACGCTCACAATTTTGCTCAAGAAATTCGGCTTACAGAATTATATATAAAGATTTTTATTGTGTTTTGTGGTGTATGACTAAAAAATATTAGCATTTACTAGGAATTACAAATAAGTCTATTGAACCTCTGGAATGCACTGAAATATTACAAATTCAAAGCTAATAAATCAATAAAGAAAATTTATACAGTTTTTATTTTTTATTTAAGTTATTGTTTTTATGTAGATGGGTTTGGATATAAAATCGATATAGCCTATAATAGTATTTGTTTTCAAAACAGCAACAAAAATCACGTTTTGAATTATGATTAGGACTCAACTATATAATCTTACATAACTATCATCATACATGATTCAGTAATAACGTATAACTCATCCACATAATGAAAAATTTGTAACTTTCAAACGAATCCTATGTTTAAATTAGAATTAAGTATTTTTATTTTATTTTTCGTAATTCTACTGATATTTTTAATTGCATTTGAGCTCAATCAATTCAAAAATATTATAAATACAGCAAACCTACTACTGTGGTTGTCAATCAGGCTCATGATCAATATTTATATTACATGTGTATATGTGGGCAGTCACAACACCTATTGACATAATTGTATGCCGAGAAAACAGGAGTATGCTGGTATGGAATAGACAAACGAATCTGCTAGAGTTCTACTGATGTGAGAGTCATTTACAATAAATTGAGCATAATAACAATGTGTTTTATGTAAAAAAATACTGGGCTCGGAAGGAAACATATAATCGAGCTATCCAAAATGTTTGATAATTTATCAACAAATGCAATATACCGGGTGTCCACAAAGTCTTGCCCTGATTTCATAGCTTTGCTGTACGGGCAAAATTATAGCCAACCGCACCTTACATTTCCTGTTTTCCAGGAAATTTAATCTAGTTTTTTCTCATTAATTTTCTAACACCTAAATTCAGTTGATTGACTACAATTCGGTTTAATTAAAACGCACTACAAAAACAAATCGTGGTGGCCCGACTAAATTACCACCTCATTCACCACGCATGACCTCTCTGGATTTCTTTATGTCTTCTGATTTGTCGAAGATTTTGTTTATTCTTCCCCAGGTCCTAATTTAGAAACTATAAAAGACAAAATAATAAATAAAGTGACTCCCGTTAGTCAGGAAAAGTTATCTGACACCGAAAAATGGATGTTAATAAAAAAAACTAACAAAAAAATCACTTAAACGATTTACAGGCTACGCAAGGCACACACATTGAAGTGTATTGAGTTTGTGCATAGCGTTAAAAAAACTTAATAAGTTACTTGTTAAAACTGAAAATAAAACTTTAACTTACCACAAACTGTTTTCATACTATATGGTTTCTTTATCAGGGCAATACTTTATGAACACCCGGTATTTCTTGGAAGAATTCCGTTCAGAGCTTGTTAGACCCCTAGACAAAGACCACTAGACCTAAAAGTTTCAGAGTCATATTGGCTATGATAGTACTCGACAACAATTGGTTTAAACTGGTTGAGTTGAACGCTTTTGTTAAAAGTCATTCTTATTACAAGTTATCTGGAAAACTTTGTTGTTTGAAAATATGATCATTAACAACATTTAAATGCGAACTTTGACAGAAAATACACAACTCCATGGCTGTTATTGGTTCTTAGTTTTTAGACGCACATTTACTAAAGACACGGTTAGTATCTAAGTAATTATTTAGAATTTTTCTGATTTCATTTATATTTCCCATCGTTTCTCCGAATTAAATTTTATCTCAGGCAGTTGTAAATCTAGTTTTTATGTAACGCGAAGTGTTTGTCTGGAACCTATGCTTTCAAATGCAAATTTCACTAATAAATTTGGTTGAATTTGGAACACTACACGAGTAAAAATGGCTCTGCACATTCTGAAAAGGGTAAAAAAATAAATTGTAATGTGAATGTGGCCTTGTGTTTAAAAAAGGTATGTACTAGTTATTTGTTGGACCAATATACCGGGTGTCCACAAAGTCTTGCCCTGATAGTTAAATACATAGTTTTGATGTACGGACAGTATTATAGCCACAATTATCTCACATTTTTTTGTTTTCATGGTGAATTAATTTAGTTTTTTCTCATTAATTTGTTAACAGCTAAGCTCAGATAATTGACAACAATGCATTTTACTTATAATGTTCTACAAAAAAACAAATCGTGAAAGCCCAATTAAATTGAAACCTCGTTCAACATGCTTAACCTCTCTGGATCTCTTTGTGTTATCTAATTTGTCAAATATTTGGTTTATTCTTTCTCAGTTCCTAATTAAGATACTCTAAAAGTGAAAATAATAAATGGAATGAATGGTACTCAGGATATGTCTTATATAACTGAAACTGAAAAATGGTCGTTACTAAAAAGCTAACTAAAAAGTGACCTAGAAATTTTACAAGTGACCCAAGTCGCACCAGGTATTGGGAAGTTAGGTGTTAAAACCGAAAATTAAACTTTATCTTACCACCATTTTTTCATACTATTCGGTTTCAGTATCAGGGACTTTACGGACACTCGGTATTTAATAAATAATTAAATATAATATTCTGGGTTGGCTTATAATAAAATACATTAAAACAAAATTCAAACAAAAACGTTTTTTTTTAAACAAAATATATACCTACACACACATGAAATCATAGAAGTTATTGAAATCGTTAAATCTATTACATGTCAATAAATTAAAATCCATTTTTCTTATATATTTTTATTAATACAAATTTTTCAACTATTCTTAAGATATACAGTAGTATCCAATCAATGGTCTTTAGAATGGAATAATAATAATAAACCATTCATTTCAATTTTTATCCCTGAACTGTGTATATAAAGACTTAAATAGATACGTGCCTTCGTCCAAACAGCTCATGCTTGTCATTTTACCATATGCTTTGTAATTACACGCATGAACTGTTTAGTTTGAATGCTGATCGGATAAACTGTTTTAAGTGGTTGGAACTGTTAGATACATGCCTATTTAAGTCTTTAATAAACTACTAGCTTACATCTCTAAACAACATACATTATTCATTCATTTTGTTTTGAGCTTTTTTTCTTTTTTTGAATTATTTAAATATTATATAAATATAAATATTATATATATAAATATTGTAAATATTATATATATGTATAGAAAAATATTTTTCCAATCTAAAATATTTTAAAATGAATTCCAAATTTTACCCTTTTTGTCCTTTTTTTACCCTTTATAAATATATACAAAGGGTACAAAAGGGTCAGGCTAAAATATAGGAAAGGCTAAAAAAAGGAAAGGCTAAAATATATATAATTTAGCCTTTCGTCATAAATTCATTTCCAGCTACTTTGTAACACTTAAATATTATGTTGAAACTGTCGTATTTAATGTATTCACATCCAACTTTATGATTTTACAATGGAAAGTTTTTATTAATAAATGGTAATTACAGAGGTTAAACTTCCCAAACTGTGATAGTTCCATCCTGCGGAATAAATGTAGAGTTCCTAGAAGCATAAAGCGCCAACAAAGTGTTGGGAGTTTTGAGAAATTTTAGTAATAAATCGGCATTCAACGGCATTCATTCAATATTATAGTCAATATACTGTATAATGAGGCAATACAATGCCTATACCTATACAATAATTTATAATTTTGGTTTTTCAGATTTTGTTATGAGAACTAGACAGTTTATTGATTTATAGAATAAAGGTTGTATTAATATAAACTACGTACGATTTAAATCTTGTTTTCAATTTTTTATACAATTAATAATAATTGCATATTTTGTGTAGTACTTTTACTGGAGTAATAGTAGTTTTCATCCCTAGGAGCAAAAGTGGTTCTTTTTGGTGCGGGAGCGTGTTTTAAAAAGTAAGGCGCAGATAAATTTTAAAAATGATTAAGAACCAAAACGAAATATTTGCACAGAGTGATGAACAAGGTTTTTTCATAATACAGAATTAGATTTTTAATCGTTAAAAGTTTTTAATTTGAAGCTATATTTTTGAGGTTATATTTTCAAAACAAGTAATGTATACATTATACATTATGTCATTTGTTGTAATGAAAATAAAATAACATTGTTTACATGTTAGTTATTTACAAACAACGCCTTTTATAAGGTTTGAATTTCACTATCCTGCATTTCCAAATTAACAGAACAATAATAAAATACTTAGCAAACAGCTGAATTTTTTGTCCCAGGACTTAAAAAATATCAAAAGTGATTTTTTAGGTCCTAGGACAAAAAGGTTTAGTTTTTCGTACGATTGAGAAAATCTGTGCAGAATCATAAACCGATATTTGATTTTAAAAATAGTAATATTTTTTCTAATTAAACTAAGAAGATAGGAGGGGTAAAGCGATTTGAACCTATTTGAAAACTAGACATCACAATAGGTTGGTTACCTTGTGTGCTTGAAGTAATAAGCAACTTCAGAGTGAAGGCTTCAATGAATAGAGTATGGATTATTAAGACTGTTAGCCGTAAACAATAAATAATAAATTAAAGGTTGCGATCTTAAAGGTTCTTTTATATTTATTTCTATTATACATTATGTCACTTGTAGTAATGAAAATAAAATAACCTAAGAAAATAGCGTATGTTATTTTCTTTGAATTTTCTACAAACTTTTCCAAAAATTAAAACACATTTTGATTACTTCTTAGAACTCTTTTTCTCTTTACGCAGAACAGGGTCTAGTTGTGTTACACACCAAAATGAAACAAGTTTCCCCAAAGGGGTTTGCTTTATTGTCAAAGGCAAATCGCAATATGCTGACTGCAAAGGGAGGCATATTACTTCTTCTGTATAATATGTCCAAAACGTCCCTGTTTTATATTAAATTAATCAGATTTCTTTTTTCACAGGCCTACATTTACTAAATCACTCCTAAAATTGGATTCATTAAAAAATATTTTTAGCAAAAAAACTAAAATAGAAATAATATGTTCAACACGTTTTCATTCTTTGTTTTATTTCAGTTGACTATGTTAGTGGTATAGGGTATAAATTAGTTACTTAAATACTTAGTTAACCTAAGTAAAACAAATTTTACGGTTGTGTTTTCCAAGGCTTTTTTGAGCACCATAGCCCGCTTCAGTGGAGGTTGTAATCAGCGTGTAATGGCTGGTTTTTTCATATAGCCTGAGGAGGTCACTATCTCAGACTGTGGTTCGACAACCATGTACTTGTTTTTAAAGCCCCCTCTATGTTATTTGTTTAAAATTCACTAAATAAAATAAATAAATAAGATATTTTAACATATACTTCCCATACTTTATGGATAGTTTCAAATGTTGTAGTACATAAAGTGACGAGAAAAATATTCTTGGATACGTATGTAATATAAATTAATTAACCGTCACATAACGAGTAAACAATTTTCCCACATGTAGTTTATTATTGTCAACTGATGAACTATTTGTTTTTCGCAGTGAACAAGACCGTTGCCATTTGTAAATCTTGTCGGCGAGTAACATGAATTGTTTGTTCGGAAACTTCCCATTCGTATGTAAATTTGCTCTGAAGCTTTTGTTGAATTTGAAACATGACATTACTAAAACTGGCTTACTACCAAACTGAGAGGTTGGACTTTTTGAAAATCTTGAGTAAACGAATATTTAAAGCAAAATTCCTTGTTTATTAGTTAAATTTTGTTGAAATAAAAATAAATTGAAATTGGCTAACAGTAATTAAATAATGTGAATATCGATCAATTACGTTTCATAGGAAGATATAGCTTTCTTTAAAACATAAGTTGTTGAGCATTAAGATAAATAATTCGATAAGAATGAATTAGTTAAATTTTATTTATTTTACTTAACAAAGTTGTGTTGATTCTGTACCATAAAACGTTTACACAATTTAAAGAAAACAGTTACTAAAATGATAATTTTGTTATTCAGGTATGGTTAGAGTATTATTGATGTTTCATACATTTAGATTTAACACTAGAATGATACCTTTAAAACGATGAAATGGTAAATACAACTTAGATGTGCACTTAGAGGCACTTGTATAACTAATAAGATTAAATTAGACGTTGTGATGAATATAAGCTTGGTTTTATCTTAACCATTTTTTATATTTGATGCAAACAGAAAAGTTATGAATAAAAGAAATTTATATGTTTAACAAAGGCTTTAACCGTTGAGTTGCTGTTATCAACCTACAAATGTATAACACTATAGTTTTTTTTTTCATTTTATTTATTGAATTATTTATGAGGAAAACTAGTTATAAAAGTTGTTTTATTATAATCATAATTATTTAAAATATTGAAACATAACAACCTCAAGTATACGCCCATAACCTGTGGGGACTCTTGATACAAACTTGTCTCAAAATGCCTCCATTAACTAAATAATTTATCGCCTCAAAACTCTTAAATTTTGTATACACAGAAATTTAAATTGCTTGAAAAAATAAGCTGTATTAATAGTTTTAGATTATTAATCCTGAACTTTATTGTGAAATAAAATGTTTTATTTTATTTTTATACTATTATTTTAAAATGTATGTTTACGCAAATCTTGATATTAAGTTGGGAATTGAAAAAGGGAATTTTCATAACAACCTGGGTTGTTAAGTTAAAATTAATTATTTAGAAATATATAAGTAACAATTAAATAAACATATTAGAAAACAAAAAGAAATTAATTTTATCGTAATTTACCCTGTACTAAATTTACTATTAAAAATTCAAAGCATTAGCTTGATTATACCGTCAATAAAAACCCATTTTTTTAGTAAAAAAATATATGTCACAATGAAAAGGAATTGGTAATAAAAATCTTCATTATTTATAGTTAATGGCAAACCCGAGAAAATATTTTACTTCTAGGGAAACTAGTTTGTGAAAAGTTTGCTTTTGGCCAAATTTAAACAAATATATTTAATTACTGTAACAGGTAGGTTTGCTCTCATTGGCTTTGTCACTCTCCATAGCATACGTGCCATTGATGCGGGCTCTCTGACTTTTAATTAAAAATCTTTAATTTTAATAAAATGGAGTGATATCGAAATACACTTGTAAACCTACTTTTACTAGCCTTTTTCATGTACAAACCGAAAATCTTTATCATAACAACCTGATTTTTTAAAGTCAAATTAATTATTAAGAAGTATATAGGTAAAAAATGAATCAACATATTAGGAAACAAAAATAAATCAATTTTATCTTAATTTACTCAATACTAAATGTACTATTAAGAATTAAAATATTCGGAGCAACGATTTAAAGGTTTCCTTTACTTTAAATGACTGGTAATAGAGAGCTTTTCATCTTTCTGATTTATTGCCCAAAGTTGGCAAAGCTCCTCTAAGTTCAGCAAAGCCTCAGGCCGTCTTGGCACTTAGCTTCTCTTCTCCAGAAGGTTAAGTTAAAAAAAAATAACAACTTGGAAATTAAATTGTTTTAGTCTAAGAATGTAAAAACGCCGTCTTTTAATCGACATCGAACTATAATTCTGAATATCAGGACATGCACTTTTATTGGAATATCTGCTTTTATTTTTATCTTGTTAATAGCCAAATATTAATTATACTACATTATCTAAAGCTTATAATATGAAAATTATAAAACATTTACTCAAGAGATTTCTTTTTAAGTTCCTCTGAAACTTTATATCAGTTTTCAAATAAAATTCATAAAGAGGAGGTGACAAAGTAATTGAAGTAAATTAAAAAACAACGAGTCAATCGTATTTATTGAAACCGATCCACCACTGATATTGCAAGTCTGATTGCATTTGTGATGCTTGGGAAATTCTCAATAAACCAAAACACGACAACTCTGATCACAGACTAGGCGTTATTTATTGAATCCGTTTTATATTTGATTTTATTCTTTGTCTCTATTTTGGAAAAGACTCCTTGTATTGAGCTTGTTTCGATACTCTAATTGCAGCGGTGATGCAAATCAAAGTGGTATTGACAATTTTAACCTGCTCTTAGTAAAATTAATAATGAAGCATTATGGATCAAAAGCTTTTGTGTACAGTACAATGCATTCTTATTTTGGGTTTATATACGGAATTTTAAAACTAGATATCCTCATCAATTTCCCATTGTATTTTTAAAGGTGTATTTAATGCCTTACGATGACCAGTGTTTACTTCTTGAACAATGTAATGGTACTTACAAAAACCACTGCAAAAAGTCGTAAAAATTTTCCTGGTTCCCGTACAAGCAAAGCAAATGTGGGTTAATGACCACTTATGCTGAGTAAGTCACCAGAGAGAAACAAGTACGGTTGCTAGCTTTAACACGTCGCAATATTATAGTGTAAGTCGAGGAAAGTTATATTTGTGTATTAAGACTTCACAACTGATATAAAAAGCATATTCGTAGCATTTTAAGTATACCAAAATAACTTTATGTTACATACAGTAAACCTAACTGTGTAAGCCGAAATAATATATTGATATTTTGATAAATTGACGTTAAAAATTTTATTAAAACAAAAACTACACATATAAATTTTGAGGTAGTAACAATTTGAACCACCTTATAAAAATACCTCAAGAAAAAATTTATATATCGCTCATACACTTGTGTCATAAGTACTGAGGCAAACTCACTACTATACAGGGCGAACAACTTAACTGTGCCACCATTTGATCATAAACCATTGTATATCCTAAACTATGAAATTAAAAAAAAAACTTATATGGAAACATTACCTATTTTTAAGGCAATAAAAAATAAGGATTTGATTTTTTTTTGTAAATGGCCACCATTTTCTAATGTGCCGTATAACTTAAAATATTCATAAAATTTTTTAAGGTATTAATTCATAATTTTAATTAAATAAATTTTATAGACTGACTAGTTTCAAACTATCAGGCCATACTCAAGATCACTTAATTATACATAATTTCCCTTATTTTTATTAATTACAAACATACAATTAAAAATCTTACTAAAAAATCCAAATTAGTGTAAAGGTATTGTATAAAAATATACAATTATGAAATGTGCGTTTTTTTTAACTTAATCGTAAATTATTGATTATTCCGTAATTGATGGTGGTTGACACACGAAGTCTTAGTCCATTGTTATGTATAATGCAATTTGGTATTTAATCATCATATTATATTAAACATATATTTGTAAATAATATTTTAAAAGACTATGTTAGGTTCATTGACTCTTTATATGGAAGTAGTAAGTCACTGAAAACTATTTAAGGAATACTTGTTGAGTTACACAATTGTTTCTAATAAAAAGTACAATTTTAAATAAATTATTATTAAATTTTAATTATTGCATAGCATTAAAATGAAGCAATGTTCTTATGTCTAAAACAAAGTTTTAGAACAAGAATTGGAAGGTAAAAATCCACATTTTAGTTTTTAATGTTCTATCTACACTAGATGCAAGACAGTATTTGTACTTCAGTATTCCAATTTAAACAATAGCTTTGAGTAAGATTTGCATATGAATGTACGAACACCAAGCAATAACGCTGTGTTTCACACAAACTTACATTATCCGAAAAGAAGTACATTCGAAAAATTATAGATGTTAAAAAATTGAATTTATAAAATACGTTTATAAAATTCTAAAAATGATTTTTTGGCCAATTCATTAAATTAAAACGACGGTATTACAATTTGGTATAAGAAGCTGTCCTGATTGTGAGGAAATCAAATAATTTTAATTATTTAAAGTCCGTTGGAAACACGTTGAAGTTTTCTTTTTGCAGAATTTCTTTCTGCATACTTTTATTCTCAATTAAATTGTAAACTTGTTAGTGAAAACTAAATATTTTTAATGTTGCGCCAAATACCTTCAATCTACGAAATGATGTCAAGGCTCTCAAATGGAGTTTTGAGACTATGAAGACGAATTACGAGTAATAAGTTTGTTTAAGTACGAGAGAAATTATGAAGTCGATCAAATAAATTGTTTAAAATACAAGATGAGTCTTCAACGGAGTGTCTGAAGAATCTAAAGAAAACCCTTCGATAGAACACATTTCGAACGAATCAAAAAAGATAAGTAAACTCAATCAATAAACTCAAGGTTATTGTAACCATACAATCATGTTTTTATTACTAATAGCAGGACATCCTCTTTAAAAATTGGAATTATAAATGTTCTAAAAATTTATCGCAAGTTAGTGATTCAATAATATTTGACTCCTGATTGGGTGTAATAGTGTGAAACATTGATCAATAATATGACATGCATTTATTGATTTTAAAGAGATTGGTGTAGTATTCATAAAATTCAAATTTAATTAACCAAACATACAAACGTGAACACACATTTTCCATACCGAAATACGGATTCAGAGGTAAACACATACATTGTTGGAAGACAGAATATTTTAGTGTGTAGTTATTATCAATCATTTTTTTACGATGAATCGGGGGCCTTCAGGCAAAATACATTACATGTTGGCATTGAAATAAAATGCTTTCTGTTTGCTGTGTATCCTATGTTGAAAGGCTTAGAAAATAAAATGTCATTTGTTTATTAGTAACGCTTTGTAGAAAAGGGAAAAACTATTAAATAGTAACGAAGAATAAATATTAGGTATTTATATGTTACCAATTGTGAAATAAAAAGAGGGTTAATTTTTTAAGCCATAAGAATAATACTTTTAAAATATATTTTAAATATTAATTGGAATATATTGATTCATCCTGATTAAACTCATTACTTAATAGATTTAAATCAAAATCCCTTATTTATACATTTTGCAAAGTCTTCAGTTATATTTTTAAAGTAATGTTTCTTTTATATTTTACCTCATATTTTACTTAAATTTCAATACTTTCTGATCCCACTACGTAAAGCGAAGTTAATAAATCAAGGGTTGACGAGATTTCCAGTGTTGGAGCAGCTTTTTAATGTCAATATTCATCTTTTATAACGATTCGTTGATAAAGTATATGGTACATAACCTTGTTTCGTAGAGCTACGAACTATAGCCTATTTTATTTTCTCATAAACAACATCATCATAGGTGGATTTTAAAAATTCTCATTACAATTGAAATAAAGAAGATTAACTGGTATTTCAAAAGATGTCAAGTTTGTCAAAAGACCTCTGTAAGTTGGAGCCGAAGTCAAAACAATACACGACTTTTCCTCCTCCGGCAGTCTATTTTACTTTTTAGAGATGAATTCAAATCCTAATATTTTGTTATTTAAAAATGCGTCATGTAAAGATTCATCCGAAATATTCTTATGGATTTGTATTTGTACTAACCCTCTCGTTAATCAACATTTTAACAAATATTAAAAATTACATTAATAACTATTTTACAATTACTTATTGTTACGTAACACAAACAGATGGATAACGTTGTATTATAGGTCATATCAATATAACGTGAACGAATAAATATTGATATCTATTTAAATACAATGTATTTAAAAATGAATGAAGTAATATCTTCAAACAAAGCATTTTATCTTTTACAACAATTTATTTACAAAAATTACATTTTTGGTATGGGTGTATTTAAATATCTCAGTCTGTGACAATTCTCTTGTTACTTTCTCCCCCTATACCATAGTATATGGAGAAAGTATTGTTTTCGTCAAAATTTTCGAATTTGAGTTGTTGGTGTATTTATCCATTATGGTTCCCCCTGAGTCCAAAAAAGTGGTTTTCGGAGTGATGTCTGTGTGTGTGTGTGTGTGTGTGTGTGTGTGTGTGTGTATGTGTGTCAGGATGTAAACAGAGCTAGAGAATGCCCTAATGGTCCGATTTTAATGAAATTTGGTATATAGGTCCAAATCCACAATAATTCCAGGCGTTTTTTTCATTTTTTTGAATTTTTGATTTTTAAGGGTATTTTACCCCCAAAAACCCTCAAAAATCGTCAAAAATCAAAATTTCTCAAAAACGGCTCTAACGATTTTGATTAAAATTTTGTGGTTTATTAAGCTTAAAATGATGAATAAAATGACACCACCCGCATCTCCGAGAAAATGCGCGTTCAAAAGTTATGGAGTAAAAAGTGTTTAAAAAATCAATTTTTTTGATTTTCAAAATAGCTGTTGTCTCAAAATAAATTTTACTTATCACCATTAAATCAAGCTCAAAAAACTAAATAATCCAGTACTTTAAATTATTGCTCTACGTCAAGTGGTTGAGGAGAAAATACAATTTTTCATTTAGCGGTAAACGCAGTACGTTGTTAAAAGTCACAGATGCGCGTAGGGTCAAGCTCGCGCTGCTCAGCTGGTAGCTATCAGACTGAGTCATGAAGACATTAATGTTTAAAGCTTTTAACACATGTTTTTATATTGTTGGGAGAAAGTATGTGTCAGTTATCTGATACCGTTTATGTTTTGTTTCTATACATTTTTACACATCAAACCATTTATGTAATATTTAGTCTTAGATGTTAAAAAAATTTAATACATAAACTTTTTATTTTAATAAAATATTAAGTACAAAGTGGAGCTCTAAATTAATTAATTACAAACTTTATTATTAGTCTCCGAAAATATAAATAAATACATTTTAAAAGAAATGGGGAAACAGCAGAATATAAAAGTAAGTTTCGTTCAACATCACATTAAAATTTCATACGTAATGTTTAATAATGTAATTTGTACTCTAATAAGCCACTTGAATATCCACTTTTAAAGATTACACATTGAATATTTGATAACAAATTAATGCAATACAATTTTTAGTTAAATATTTAATTTTTAATAATTTCCCTGACTATATTCATTATTGATTGCATTGGCATTAATAACTAAATGTACTGATAGTAATCTGATAAATTATTTAAATATTGGCTACTAATCATAAAAATGTACATTTTTAAGTGTAAATTACTTAAATGGCTGGTTAGGAGTACTGGTTTGACACCATGCCTTAATTGCCAGCTATAAGTTACTTTAGAGTTTAAATTGAGCAACTATTTTCTCGAATCACAATTATTAATTTTAAGCTATTACTCTGATCAAGAGAGCATTTTTTTATATATATATTTTGGTTCGATTCTGTTTTATGAACATTATTAATAAATTTTAATACTTTTTCAATTATAAATCATGTTTCTCACTCTTGTATTCCTCATTAAAACAATTGCAATGCATTAAGTTGTTACTTAAAGGAAATCTCACATATTCTTTTGTGCCTTAAATATCTTTTAAAATTTTTAAGTTTTTTTTTCAATAATTTGAACTTAGAGCGAGGCAGAGAAACATAAATATATATTTTTATGGAAAGTCTAATATTAAGAATTTACAGTTTATAGTGTATGTTGTTATTGTTTTTTCTCATAATTTTTAAGTTAGGCAGCCAGTATAATCAAATTCATCAATAAAGTTTTTTAAATATAAAAAATGTTCTTTTTCGTATACCACAGAGTATTATTTTACGATTTTACTAATATTAGTTTTTTATTATTGTTATTTTTTTATAAAAAATATACTCCAGGAATAAACATTGTAAACTTACGATTTATTCTGTATAAAAAATATAATAAATTAGTAATTTGATGAATACTCAACCTTATGTGAAGTGTATTACCCACGATTGCGTCAAAGTTGTTAAGTGTGTTATCATAACTGTTGTGAAAGTTTTTGAGAGTGGGACTCATAGTTGCATTTCCACATCAAACATCGAGTAGAAATGTAAGCAGAAATGGCGATGATTTATCCTTGAGTCCTGAGGATGTCACCGATCGATCGATCTTGACTTTAACATTCAAATGAAAAACTTCACTTCCACTTCCCAACGATTAACTGGCTTGGGTTTATCCGCCCTTTTTCTTTGTTGCCTGTTTCAAGTTTTTTCATATTTTTTTATAGATATACTGTATAAGTTTCCTAAAGTGGTCCAATAGCTAACTTTTTTATTCTATATCTGACAGTATACTACTTACGGGGGAACCCTTAACTTTTTCATGTTGCATTCAGGTATGTATTTCACTTTTCAAAATTTCCCTCCATTTTTCAATATGGCTGCCAACTTGAAAATTTCTTAAAACATCCTACATTGTATGGTGTTTTTTTTTAATGTTCATGTAATTTTTAGACTTTTTTTATTTTTATTTTTTTGACATTTTTATCTAAACCTAACGGTAAGGGAGCTAGAGGCAACTTAAGTTCAATTTTAGTTCCATAAGAATAACATTGAACAAACTTTATCTGCCCATATCTCCGAAACCATCCAGTAAAATAAAAACTACTCAAGAATGAGAATGTCTTAGAACATTCAATGTTTTAATGTTTCAAGAACATTTTACTCATGAAAATGATCATTTATGCATGAATGAACTTCTTTCCAATATGGCGGAGAAAAAATATTAAAAAGAAAAAATAGAATATTAATATAAAAAAATGTTCTTAAAATTCTTGATTACTTTTTATTTTAATTAATTTGAATGACCAGTTTTTCTGGTTCGTCGTTGTTGTGTATTATTTATTGATGTTAATTTTTGTATGTATAGTTCAGGCTGCTTGTTTCATTATATACATATATTTAAGTTCACAAATGTATTAATATATTATTTCCGTTACTCATCTAAAGAAAAAATTTATTGCAAACCCCTGTATTATTTGCAGGGTAGTCATAATATTATTTGCATGCAATTGGTATTTACTGTTAAAATTCTTCACTGTAACTGTCTATTCCACCATCTTGTTTGAATGGATTGTCGAATGTAAAATCGTTGTAACCGTTGAAATAAATAAATAGTTGTAACGCTAAGATATCAGTAAACACTGAACTCATCTTCATCATCGATGTGTCAAATTAAAGGAAGTGGTTTGTACATTTGTGACTAGGAAATGAGAATAATTTTTTATTCAATTTAAATGTTCAAACATAACGTTAGAGAATTTCCCTACACGGAATACGCTATTAAGATAGTAGTCGCAGTGGCCTTTACGGAAAAACTAAAACAATATAAAAACCAGCAAAATTGCAATGAGATGTCTTTTGAGCATCATAAGCGTTAAAATTGGCCCTGAAAGAAGGAAGGAATGTGTTAGGAATGTGAAGAAGGAAGGAGCCTATCTCAAATATAGGCTTCACTTATTAAATATAAGCAAAGATATTCCTATGATGTAAGCAAATTCCTGTAGGGAGGTCGGACAAGAAGTTCATAAAAAAGAAAACGTCCATTTGTATATAAACGATTATATTATAAAACGTTTTGTTGCTAAATCCTAGTCTGGGTGTCCATTCCATTTTGGGCGTTTTCCGGGTCTGGAACTTTGGGAATAGAATTCCGTAGACTGATGGTAGGATTCCAAGGGAAGTTTTCTGGGGGTGGTTTTCTGATTGATGATTGGTTTGCCATGATGTTTATTATGATGTTTATGTTGTTTATGAGGTTTATGTTTTAACAATCAGGTAAAAGATAATAATATATTTATTAAACTGAGGGTAGTTTTGGTCACGAACTAAACTTTATATCACGTTCCGCCATTTGAAATGTGTGTTTTTGGATAGATTAGAATCTCGTTTGAAACTTAATCGTATAGTCTTTTTTTATATTTATGTATATGCCTACTTTTAAAAAGGCTTTTTAGATTTAGTAAAGAGGTACGAATAAAAATGAATAAAAGTATGCTGCTAAAAGTGTTTTAATCTTTCTCACTCTTAAAAGAGGTTGAAAAGATAAATATATAGTTTTTACTTTAATAAACAAGTCGATTTGCTTCCAAAGGGGACCTAAAACAATCAAAACTATGCTGAGATATCGATAGGGCTCTAATGACTTTCTAATTGTTTGTTTAACCATTTGGTTAGGATGTTTATCTTTTAGAATAAACATGGTGACTATGATCAAATGGTGACTATGATCAAAGTCACCATTGGGTCAAAACCATACAAAACATTATGGTTCCATAAGTTAAAGTAGGCTTACCCAGTACAATGCAAACAATTTAATGCACACAGAAAGAACTACGAAGGTTATTTTAATTTAAAATTTGTATTCTTTTTAAATATTATTCTTAATAAAAGCATTACTGCTTCACGATTGGAACTTTATCCTGCGGTAAAAATTATTACTCATAATGATAACCATTTTTGACTAAATATTATATTATAGAGTAGGCTTAAGATAGATTTTACCATTAGGTACTGTGTCATGCTTAGGTTTAAATATAATGGTAAGTCTTAGCATAATTGTTTATACTATTTAACATCTTTATAAGTTGAAAGAATATGTGCATTGTGTATTAAAACATACCTTAAAATATTTATTCAATTACAAATGTACCTATTTAATACTTTTTATCACAATGTATATACAAAAACTACACACTTAAAACTTTTTTTTATCTTTTCAATCAGTAAAAAATATGTATCACTTCTACAAAAACGTGAATACTTAGCTATACAGATAGAAGAGGAGTAAAATCCTCAAACATGACTGTTGTTTCCTCAGTGTATTTATGAAACCCGATGTCAATGCGAACGATAACTTTCGATAGAAGTTTCAGATCAACCTTGATCTTTCTGAGTATATTTTTTGCGTAACATTTAGATTTCCTTTTGTTTTTATGTCATTCTGCGCATGAACGAACTAATTATCCGCAAATGTATTCCCCATACGTAACTGCTTTTTTATTATCGCTTTAGTTGTTTGTTTTTAATAAACACAACATCCATGCGTCAGGCATCGATTGAGGATTGGAAATCTATTCCCAAACCTCTACTGGTACGATTTGAAATATGATTTGTTATTTTACCTTAAAATATGTAAAAATAACTTATATAAACCAGAAATCTAGATATTGTCTTGACTAAAATATTAAGTTGTAAAGTTTAATACTGACAGATCTAATCCAAAAGAAAACTCCGTAAATCAATGAACAGCTGACGTTTGCAAAAGTGTACAAATGTCAGAAGAGAATTAAAGTAGTAAACATACAACGCTGACAAAAGTTATGTTGTTTTAATGGAAATCGTAGAAGGTGTACAGTTTTTGTGTCTTAACACATCATTGCTATGTGTTTTAATTTGTATTGTTTTAAAATAAAATTTGGGTTGCGCGCGAAATAAAGCGTTCTCCGATTCTACAATGAAGCAACTATATCTATCAATAACTATCAAATAAATTTTGAATATTTATTTTTATTTTTGTTTTGTTAAATAAGTAAGTTTTATTGAGTTTTATTGTACTATGATTTCAATATCTCAAGGCAGAGTATACTTGTGTGGAGCACATCGGGCTATTTAGTGACTTCATGCGGAATGTGATATCCCCTTTTGTACACTGTTGATGTCTGTTTAGCGCTATGTGGACATCGCTGCATGGAGCTCATACATACAATTGTTTGTCATTTCAATTAATAAGTTTAAATATAAATTTTAAGGTGCATGTGAAAAAGCACGTTAACGTTATTTTTATTTTAAGAATATTTTAAATAGGTATCTCTGTTTGTTCAAAAAGTAAATAAACCATGGTGCGTCCAATCTGCATTGTATAGTAACAAATAAAAAATTGTATACTTTCAAAAAAGAAGTTCATGTATAAAAACATGAATGGTAGTGTGCAATAAAATACTTGAATATGGTACAATTGTATATTAATAAACAAAATATTAAGAAAATTTCAAAACTAATTGCACTTTTTTATAAATTATGTTTCTCCGGCAAGACAGTTGAGTAGGGGATCCATCAGGAGGGCCTGGAGCGCTCTTGGCGGCGGCGGCGCTGTCAACTCTCTTGACAAGTTGTCGCCTCTCCTCCCGATATCAGACAACACTTACCGTGGCCCGAATTTCACGGAACACATTTACCAAAGAATAATCATCACTCTTGTTACTCCAAACGACCATGTTAAAACAAAGTTAATAGTAAAAAATAACTGTAATTTATCTTGGTAGACATAAAATTTTTATTAAATTAGCTGGAACACGTTTTATAAATTGGTTCGTTCATTTATAAAATTGATCTGTGTATTTAAGTTGCAAAAAAAAATAGTACTAGATGTAAATTTATTACAGGATACTGTGGGTTGAAGGGCTCCATACATAGGTTTTGTGATAATACAAATAATCTCTTGGTTAAAATTTTAAACCTTGTTTAGAGGGTAAAATATATATTTTGGGAAATCCCAATAATACATAAATCTACCGGGTTATCATTGATTTTCCAACCACTCTATATTTTCAAAAAAAGAGTCGATTTTCTCATACTACCACCCTTTAAGAATTTCGTTTATTGATTTGTAGTTTTTTTTTTCAATTAATTAAAGAAAACTTAAACGGTTTATTTAACCATTTTACTTGTTATTTCCATAAAACTGGCATAGTTTTGCGCTAAATACAATGTAATTAAAAAGTCCAGGAACGATGGCATATATTTTTTACCAGTAGAGATAAATTAATGAGATTTAGTATATAAATAAGAGAAATTAATGTTTAATATTTTAAGCTATTATCACTTTTTATCCCTTGAGGGGGACGACCCACGGGGAGTCAGACAATATTCTTAAATAGCAGCATAGGTGGAGTTTGATATCAAATTAAAGGTTTCACTTAGCATAGTACAACGCCACAAACTAGACTTCAAATCGATAATCGAGTCGGAAATGGCAGGCAAACCAAATTTTCATGAAAATCATATGGGTTAATACTCAATCTTTTAACGTCAGGTTTGTGGCTCATTACTATAAGTGCAATGATGTTTAAGATTATGATATGATAAGATATGATGTGACAGAGGCAAAAGAAGTTTCAATTTAAAAACCCTTTAAGAGATGTCTTTCTTGGAAGTCTTACAGAAATCTGGTTTGGCCTTTGTTAAATCATACATCATTCTAAAAGTCCTCGCATTTGGAGTAATAAGCCACAAACCCGACGTTAAAAGGTTGAGAATTAAGAAAGTTATTGCATTTTTTTAGTTTTACCCATATGATTTTAAAGGTAACTTCCTTTGCCTGCATTTCCATCTCGGTCATCCATTTGAAGTTTAGTTTGTGGCGTTGTACTACGCTAAGTGAGACCTTTAATTTGATACCAAGCTTTGATACCAACTTCTATGCTGCTATTCAGGAATTTTGTCGGACTCCTCGTGTGCCGTCCCCTTTAAGGGATAAAAAAGTGACAATAGCTTAATAAAGTAGATATTTGATATATCGAGTCTCTTTACTTTTTACCTATACTGGTTAAGAATATATACGTCACCGCTCCGGGACTTTCAATCACAATGTATATTAATTTGTTGTAATGAAATTGGTTCTTTGTGGCAAAAAAATGGAATTCTTTAGTGTATGAAATGGAACCACAAGTTGTCGGCAGGTATTCATTCTCAAAGATTGTGACTGTAATTATAAAAAATACTAAAACATTAATTATTTCTATACGTTTATTTCTTAAATACTGTTATTGTAATTATCTCAAAGTAGTTGCTGATACAAACTTTGCTTTCTAGACATTGGTAAGGTGTTTTATTAAGCAAAATTTGGCAGACCACAAATATTGCAGTATGTGGATGAAAGAACAAAGTAAATTCACTCGTCATTTGGTGAAACCCGTGAATGAAGTTTGTTTTAAAAATACACAAACTTAAACCAACTTGACCAGCATCACACTAATAAATTGAATTATAGGGACTGTTTGCCTCTCATTGATTTTGCCGCTTGATTTCATCCACTTTCGTTGGCTCAGATTCTAACTTTCATCAGTGAAGTGACGTATTTGTTTTATTTTCAAAATTAAAACCGATGTATACGTTTTACCTTTTGATTATCCTATGGAAATGAATTATTAAATCATGAATGGTTTAATATATTAACTTCTATTTCAATATATATGTCGATTAAATTGTTTGATAGGTCATGGTGAGTGGGAAAACATAGTAAACCAAGCTAAGGCCCAGTCGGATAAGACTAAAGAGATTCGGCTTGGGAAAGGAAAGTATTAAGACAAAGTTAGATAGATTGGATGTTATAAGCTTGTTGGATTTGTGAAGAACGTCAACTGGCTGGGTAGCTGAGTGGTTATAGTGCTCGCCTTTGAATCCAAAAGTTGCCGGTTTAATCCTGAGAAAAGTTGGTAGCTTTTAAAATTTTCGATTCCGGACCAAGTTTCCATTAGTCATTGGGCTATTAATTACATTAATTGGGTGCTTTCTAACAACTGGTCGATGTTAGATAGTAACATGACTGGGGTTTGGACTGTTCCTAAAAAAATGCCACTGGTGTAGGCAGACCCAAATAAAATAAAAAAGTTCATTATTATAAATGTAAAGACGTTTAAAATTATGGATGATGTCATAAGCTGAAATGCGCAACGATGTATGATGTCTAGCTTGTCAAAAGTTCAATTAAAACAAGTTTTCTTCACACCATATCAATATCCCGTGTTTTTGACCCCGTAGCTTTGAAGTGGTTTCCTAGAAATCGGAAACCCAATGCATCCCGATACGTTAGTTACAGTTAGGTATTGTTCAGTATAGACACAAATATTATTTTTCTACTGTATATGTATAACATTTATAATTTCACTGAATGTGTAATGAAAAATATCGTTCGTAACTCGGCTAACAGCATTTTGCGTACTCCCGATTGTTATGAGATTTTGACTTCGACTCAAACTTGAAACACGTTCTCGAGGCCGATAAAAATTGATTTTTGGCTGTAGTAATTAAATTTTATTTTGAAATATATGTTATGCTGCAAATCATGTTACAAAGATAGTGGTTAAGGGGAATTAACACAAACGAACTATTGTTTGTTAAGGTGTGTAACCAACTCAAATGAGTAAATTGATTTAAAATTGAGAAATTTTGTTAGTTGAAGACCACCTAGCAATATATTTGTAGATATAGGATGAGCCCAATTTAAAATAAACCAATATTAACTATGGCTGTTCAATACATTACACTTAATTGGGATCTGTTATTTATTTATGCCTACAAGTTGGAATTGCAATAAAATCATACCATTTTCTTAGTTGAGTGGTAACTAAGAACGTTACAGGTTATTATTTAAACGTCGGATGAGGACCCATAGCAGATTTGTATATAAATCTTAGTTTAAATATACAAAAAATTCAAAATGTAGAAGTCACTTCAATACAGTACTCAATTTGTCTGATTTATACATTCATTTTAATGGATGATTAAGGTTATATTTGGTTATATAAAGTTATACCTTAAAATACTAACTACTTAATTTTGTACCGGTGATTTAAGACTCTGTCCATTATTAATAATTTAATCGAGTTAATTAAACTCTGTCCATATCATTTCAGAAAAAATACTTTTCAGAGCGAGGTGTGATACATCAGAATCGCTGAGGTGGCCAGCAGCCAGTGTAAAGAGTTGCAGCTGTGCACAGCACAGCATTCTGCTCCTCCATCCGTCACTTTTTTAGGGTCTACGTATTAGACCTATGTACGGTTTAAGAATTTTTCTTTAAATTGTCTGAATTTTCGTTCGATTTGCAAAAGGCTTTTGTGGATTTTATACTGTTAGCTTCGAACACTTCACTTTGCTGTATTGATGAAAATTATTAAAAAATGGCACATTTATATTGAAGAATGTAGTTGAATTTATGTTAATTTTAAGTGATTATATGATTTCTAAACGTGCGATTAGATTTTTAGTTCAGACATTCAGATAGTTGAAAAAATAGTTTTCAGACAAACGTAGATTATTGAAGAAAGTTATTTATTCTAGTATTAATATTAATTTTTTTTAGCAAAACTTAACAAAAAATGGTGTTGACTAACTAAAATAAGATAAATGATGTTACAAAATTTTCATTAAAATTTTAGATAACCTCCTTATGATTGATTTAACATATTTTTATGAACATGCATAACGGTTGTTCGTATGAAAACAAATAATCGTAAAGCAAAAGAGAATTAATATATTTCAGGAAATCTGTTTCCATTGAGATCATTTCATGAATGTAGTGTTAAATATACGAGTAGAAAATGTTATATTTATGTTTTATTTTGTTTAAAACATAAGGATTTAGACTTAATAATTAGACATGAATGTCAAACACTCTCTAATAGCTCCACCACTTGTCAAACTAAATATTGTAAAAGTACATCGTAGAACTGTTAAAAAGTTAATAAAAATTTAAATTACTATTGTTTACTTTACATTCCTGTAGTGCATTTGTGAGAATGTAAGCACCGCAATTTACTTCACGACACATATCTAGCTACGATGAGAACTCTGCTGCAATTCCCAGAAGTGTTTAGTTAAAGTGTTAAGTTTAATTGGTGTGCACCATCCGGAAGGGCAATATCTCCGAGTGCACTGATGAGATTTCTTCAACTGCTTCCGTAGAGAGAAAAAGTTAATTGGGTACGGAGTGCAACTGCGCCGGGTCCCAGCTGCAGCTGGTCTGCCAAACTATTATTTGTGATGACGTTTTGACGGCGAACGGTCCAAACCATGGTTTTTTTGTTCCTATCTAACATCTACTTACTGTTAGATAGCATTATTAATTAATAAGCCCAATGACAAATGGCAACTAGGTCCAAAATCGAACCTTTCAAAAGCTACTAACTTTAATCAGATCGTAGGCCTACCGTTAACCTTTGGATTCAAAGGCCAGCACTATTCATCCACACAGTCAGTTATTCTTATCAATATTCCAGCTCTATTCGATGGTAGAGATTGAAGAACAACATTTAGGACGTGATATGCACCAGGAAAAAATCGGAACACCTTCAATTAAAAGACCAGCGGAAGTTGTATATATTACAAATACAGCTGTGTAGATTCAGAGGTGGTGGTTAAACAGTGTGGTTAAACTATTAATTACACTCAATATTAAAAAGTTCTAATTGGATCGGAGTTCCAATTGGAGTTAAATCTAAAACTCTTAAAATCAGAAACTCTTAATCTCTCTTAAAAGTCGGTAAATACTAGGGAAATAGGTATTACCTAAAGATCTTTGAACATATATAATACAAAATAAAATTATAATAATAATTGATCGGTACCTTATACCTTATATTTTACTTGTATCGTTGACTATATACAGTATACAATGTTTTTATCTAACTTTAAGTTTTTTCTAATTATAGAATACTTAATTTAATGGTTCTGGCCACATCTTTTAGCTATTTCCCAAGTGATAAACTTTAAGTATTTTATTTATACTTTCTTATCATTTTAATCATATTTTTTTATTTATAATTTTTATAGTAAATGTCGCTACAGCATAGCAAAGTTTTATTGTTGATTTTCAAACAAGGCAATGCGGACCACTGAGTTTTATTCTTTACGCAGGAACAAATTTTATGATTGACTCAAAGCTACAGTGTGTTGCTCACATTGAGGTCATTAAGTTGAGGTTGTACAAATATAAAATACATATACTTGAAAAGTTCAGATTTTCTTAGTAAACAAAAAAAAATTAAAATTAATCTTTATTTTACTAACAAAATTCACGTTTCGATTGTTTATCCCTTAAAAAATTAATAGGTACCTTTTGAGACTAATTTAACCAATGTGCTACCTTTTAATGTATTATACCTAGCGAAAATATGATTGTGATGTAATCAGTAATCAATGATCAAACGATCATAAGTTTACTGTCATTATCTTGTGTACGCTCTCGTAACTACCTTTATAAATGATATGACAAAAGGTGTAGCAGTGTAAACTGAAGAGCTATTTGATGGTTAGAAAGTACAAGAATACAATTTTTAATTTCCTCTTTTCATTTCATTTTATTTAATTCTCACTCTCATACTCAGTTAATATTTATAAGAAAAATGTACACCGCAGTGCCTGTAAGGCACATTAGACATTGTAAATAAATGTCTAAAATGTAGGAGATTGAATCGAAGGGTTTTAACTAAACAAAAATCACTCACTTTAGATATGGTTTTTACCATCATTAAATAATCTTGAATAAAAAATTTTTCAAGCTTTGTTTGTGATTCTGTCAAGGGTTCTTAGTGAAATTTACATTCTGATGATAATAGAGTCATCTTCACAATTTCGTAAAAACTTAAATGAAAAACGATAAATCTTATATCGAGCCCTTTATAGAAGTCGTCTCCACTTCATCACTTCGTTAATGGATGGTGGCAGATGGGAACGGACCCATTAATTACATCAAAAGCTTATTTTCTGTCGTCGAGAAATATTGCGTTGGAAAAACACAAAGCGATCAACAACTAAAACTCATATTGTTGTTTTAATCACAATATGTAGTTTTTTATGTTTTTTTTTGCATTTGATATGTGTTAATTAAATAGTAACTAACTCCAAAATGTATATTATAATTTTAACTACTTATATTCCGAGTTAATTTTATTGTTTAAAAGGATATCTTAGTCTTGACAGTTATGACAGATAAAGAAACACTCTCTTTTAACACAAATTGTATACACGCTTTAATGGCGGAGAAGCTAAAACTTATTATTACTACAATTGTTTTAATAGAGTCGCAAGTTCTGATGTAGAGAAACCCTTTGTATTTTTTCATGAAAAGGTAAGCCATTATAGTAATTTTCATCAATAGGACGGAAAGTGGCTTTTATCTGTGCACAATTGCCTTTTACTAGCGAGGCGAAGCCGAGCACAGAATAAACATTTTCTGTCCGAGTGATCAACAATGTTTTTCATCGTACTGCAAAAATATAAAAGTAACAAGTAATTTTAAAATTAAATTAATTGAAGTTTCATATATGTTTACGTTTAGTAATTGACTTCCATCTTAATGTAAATATTCCTTAAAAACAGCTGATATGTAAGTGGACGAATAATATGTCAAAATATTGCATTAAAAATGTAGTTTGTAAGTCGTTTTTGGTTGTCATTGACCTTATTTGTTTTAAATTAGTACGATTTTTGTTTCAGAAAAAACATCTTTCGAAATTAGCACACGAAAAAATGAACATATGTTCACGGAAAAGGCCCATTTTGGGGGATGATTACAGGCCAGAAAACGGCTGTTCTGCGTGCAGTATGATGACAATATGGTTTTGTGCTGGTTCCTAGTTCAATTTTCTTGATATAAAAAATACGAAAGTGTCATTTAGTATATAAAATCATTTTAACAGTTTCAGTTCAACCTAATAGTTATTTACCATGCACAAATGTCTAACTATATTTTAGGAAACAAATTTTATTCATTCATTCTTACTCTTCAAATAAAAGGGCTATAAAATAAATCAATGAAATCCACAAACATGTATTGGAGTTACAAGTAAAAGAGTTGAAAGGAAGAATGGAACAATTGGAAACTGAACTCGCTTGATTTAATCTATTGATGTTATTTTTGTCGAAAACGAATTTGAATTCTCACAAATCACCAACCAACAAAGTTATTACTTTGTCGTTTCATTTGTTTTATCAACGAATGTGAAGTGTCGAACTGCATACTTTATTGAAAGAAATGAAACACAATTAAGTTTATTTCATGTCACGTTTTCGTTTATCAATTTAATGATTTTGTTTGTATTAAACTTCATAAATTATTAACCATTAATCTAAATAGCCTTTATATTAATTTGTATACATATCGATCCAATAGCCCAACTGAATATCAAATTAAGTAAAAGCTGCCCAACTAAAGGCAAAGCTAAAATAAATGGAGTTACAGTATTCAGATATTTTTCACATAATTTGAATGTCCTAAGAACCCATCTTAATTCTGCACCACTTTCTCTCTTAGATACAAAAGTATCTCTTCATAAAAGTCAATTAGACTGCAATGAATAAGGATATAGGAAAATATTCACGGTCAGTAAATAATGTCCTTGTCGATATCAGGATATCGCCTATGCCACTTTATTTTCTCCTCTTCCTCCTCCAATTTCTTCTCATAGTATAATGACGTTAGAGACCAAGCTATCAAACCGTAGATGAGACAGTTCCAGAACCCCACCTCCAAATATCCCCCTCTTAGGACGGTAACCAGCTGCAATAAAACATAGTTTTAGTTTTTCACAAATAGAGAAATTTTGTACCACTAAAAGTTATCTTATAAACATATTACAAATCTATCGTGGTATCATTAAATGACTTGATACTCTGTAGTCTGAATGGTTGGTCACTTCAATGTAAAACCAACAGGAAATGGAGTTTTATCCTCTCCTAACATTTCAAAAGGGCGTACCTCCATTGCGCACAGCGGTCAAGTTTTTGACGAGTGTCTGTTTTGTGGCCCCCCAAGGAGTGGAGCACCATTGCGCATACGGTCACATTTGCCTGATCAGCCGCGCTCGCCTCGAAACCAAAGCTCATTACGATACATGATATTTAACAAAGCTGAAATGTAAAACTTTCTTACTAATGTCAGTGGCATTTTGGCTAGTGTACACCAACGCTTTAATGGTAAGCGATCCACACCCCTCAAAGACCACGTAACTTTCTCTATCATTTTAATACAATTTTGTTCAACTTCTGAGGCTGAAGATGAATTATCTAACTTCAATCGTGAAAATGCTCTAAGTGATGTTGACTTTAGGCTACTGATTATTTCTTGACGTTAACAGTTTGTTCATTATAATATTGTAATTTGCCCACCAGTTTACTCCACTTGGCAATACAGAACTTCTTTTCACCATATACTTTAGTTATGCTACAATATTGTAACTTTGTTTTAACATCAAAATAAAATTATTCATAAATATGTTAATTTTTTCTGTAATAATTATTTCCGTAGTTAGAATAAAAACTGGCTGTAAAACCCGATAAACAGAATATCATAATAATTTAGTGACGCGCTTAAAGTTCCTTTTAAAATAAGTATGATGATAGACCATTACTACTGGTTGGCGTTGAAAGCTTTTCTACCTTCACCCCAAAAGTGGCAAACATAAGTAGGTTTTTTAGTTATATATTACACAATTTAAGTAGGATGTATATTTAACAATTTCAACCCATTGTGGAAAATAGTTGTATAAAACAAACGATTTCTCTCAGGCCCCCATCTTAGGGTAGTTTAGGAGAAGTTTTCTTCTGTCCTGTACGCCGTCGGGCGAATTCCTAGTTTTCAAAAAAGTGTGCTTTGGGAAAACAACCCTACCTGTTTACACGTACTGTAATATTATACAATTTGTGCATAGGTCAAAGTTTTAATATTGAAAAATCTATCACATACAGTAAAATAACGTTTTTTTAGATAATTACAGTTTTATTTCAATAATAGATTTATGGTTTAGAACTAATGCATTGTAAATGTAACTAATGTAGTTGAATGGAATAATGTTGAGTGTCTATGTAAATATATTGGCGTTCTTCTTTTTTAACATACGAACAGAACTACGAGTTTTGTTGTTGACCGTGTGGTTAATGGTTCTCCTATTTTTGACAGTTTTCTGACCGCTGTGCGCAATGGTGCTATCCCCTATCAGAAGGATTAAGTAAAATTGTTAGTGACGTAATCAGAACCTTTATGATTTGGTTTTTGCATTTAGTCTTTTCTTTCGAAAATCAATGTTACGTTAGATATCCAATTTATATTTTACTTATTGCTTCTATACATATTTTTCCACATACTTACAAACGGCACATTTTGTCCTGGCCTGTATTTTAACTGATGGGCAATCCTCATCTCTGTGAAAAAAATGTAACAAACAATAAATATTTTCATACAATAAAAGAAATAAAACCCTGAGGAAACGCTGGATGGACGTGGGACAACGCTCTTCTTATGTATTTTACGCTCATGTGAAACTAATTACACATATAAAAAGTATTTATAAAAGAAAAAATGTTATTTGTAAAAAATAATAATTTCCAAAAACATGTTAAAAGGTTATAAGAGGTTAAGTGCAAATAATTAAATATTAAAAAGAGTCGAACCTTAAAAAAAATCTACTGTAATTTTGCTTTGGACCATGTTTAAGTGGTACAAGAGCAACAAATGAAATAAAAAACTTTTTAAAAGCTAAAAATATAACTTATTAATAGTTAAAGAAAATTTTCATGTTAAGTTACACTTAACATTAAGTGAATCTTAAATTAATCACTACACCAAAAGTTTGTTATGTTATGACCATGATGCATTTTTGCATTAATAATAATGTAAGCTGTGAACAAAGAACATGTGACTGTAGTTTCAAAATTGATGGAGTCTGTTTCATGCAAATTTTAAAGCGTGCGTTATGTTAAAAATCTATCATAGGGGTCAAACAAATTAAATGTGTATTGAAGATAACAAACAAATATTAAATTTACAGCAACGCTAATCATTTTTATCTTACTCGACATTAAACCCGAATTATTCCCCATTGACATTATTATCAGTTTTGTGTGTATTTCATAGAAATGATTTCATTTTAAGTGGGTTTAGTCGACAGAGTGAATATCATGCATATTGTGTTTTTGTGTTCAACCAAAGAATTATCATCGTACTGAAAATTAGCAGGTGAGTGAAGCGCAATAAATATAACTTGAATGAACTCTCTGAATACCTTAAACAATAACAACCAATCAGGTCCAAGACAATGTCAAATGTCAGAATCAACTCTCAGGGTAGGATATCTCCTTTGGAGTTTCCTGATCTCTTGGTGTTTCTCAAACCTTCGCCGATAGTAGAGAGACGTCACCATCCACGTAATGACGCACACGATCAGAGCTACGTTCTGTCCCACAGAGAGGAAGCTGCACTCAGTTACAGCTGCCAACTAAATATAAACACACAGTTAGAGAATCTCTTCGTGTCATGCAAATCTTCGCCGGTAGTAGGGAAACGTCACCATCAATGATTACTGCACTCTGTTACTTCTGCTAATTTAATTTGAACGAACAGTATTTTAGATGGTTTCACTTTAAAAAGTTATGAATGTAATAATAGTTTTTTACTTGAATACTTCAACCGGTCATTGTGAAACTATACACTGACATTACATTATTAGTTCTATTTGATAAGGGTTTAACGAAAGTTTACTCATTACGTAGTGATTCTGGTAAATGTAGACAAAGAGTATAAAGATGTCTGAGAACATGGACAGATAATTTTAAAGTTAGTCAGGATTCGAAAGTGCTTTTTAAATGGCAATCATTTTATGTGAGTAACTGAATATTTTATTTAAAAATTAATATCGTCCTCTACATAACTTTTAGGGTGAAGCACGAGTACACTCAGCAAGTATAAACATAAAATGATCACTGAGTCGGACAAAGTAAGTAGGAGAATTGGTTGACTTTAATCGCGGGAGACCGTGTGGTTTTGTGTTATCAAACTAACCCGGGTGGTGCCGTGTAACAACTACATGTACTGTGACAGTATATTTCTCTTGTGAAAATGTAGAGACGATACAAAATCCATCACCGGGTCACTGTAAACCACTGTAAAGCAAGGATCCACATGCTGACGTGGACCTATGCTATGCCTATGTATAAAAGTTAGATTTCTTGTGTTTTAGGTAAATACAAATTTTCAAGAAAAAAATTTTGTTATTAGTTTTCTCATTTTCAATCATTTAGTTTTTAAATGTTGATAGTATAACTTTTTGAATTTGCAAACATTCTGCAATTTCTTTTGCAGTATAGCCTCCATCTTCACAAAAATATATAGAACTAAGAGATTAAATTCATAATACATAAATAAATACAAGTTATATAAATAATACATAAATTCATAATACATAAATTCATAATATACCCTGTATTAAAAAGAATAATCCGATTTTATAGGTTATAATTTCGAAACTAATGATCATATGGACATGGGGTTGTTTTTATACTAAAGGATAACTGATAAAGTTTTGACATGCCATTTACAGGTGCTCAATATTGCCCCATTTAGATGCAGAGTACAAGTCTATGTAATACTCAAATTCGTCTTAGACCTTAGCTAGCATGTTTTGAGTGATGGATTCGATGGTTGCAATCGAGTGTCTTTTACAAATCCCCACAAAAGAAATCACAAACAGTAAGGTCTGGTGACCGTGGCGGCCAGTGATTAACGCGGAATCGCTAGATCCAGGCCGATCCACCTTTGGTAATCGTTATTAATCGCATATATACAGATAAATATAACTAATTAACTACTTACTATGGCCATCTATTAAGATTTACTTACAAACGGGTAACGAATAAAGCCTCTAATCGCGTACGCTCCATCAAACTCATTGAACATATCTGAAAAATTATACAATTTTAGTTCAATTCCTACAAATATTTTCCTGTTCAAATTTTAATATTGTAATATTATATTTGTAATTAAACTAAAGTAAAGGTAATTTCGAGATAAAATAATTAAAATGTATCGTCTCTCATAATATAATCATTTTATAAAAAAACGAAATATCACACACACAATACATCAAGAAATAAAATTGATGTACGACGACAGACGATGACGATCATAAACGATGATGATTACGTTTGATAGGGCTTAAGGAAAGGTCAGTCGAGGGATAATTGGTCACGTGACCTCCTAACCACTTTGAACCCTGGGGAACAGACGATACATCTGCATATGGACGTTGAACTGTTCAGTTTTATTCGGGTTAAATGATATTTTCAATTGATAAACACAAAAAAGTTATCATTTTAAAAGAATCTTTATTGTACTGCCATCTTAAATACCACCTTAAATACCTTTCAAGTAAAAACATACATGGGTTAGCTTACCTTATAACACAGTAAAGAACTGTTGCACTGTTGTTAGATAATGCGGTTTCGTAACATGCAATCAAAATAGAGTTATCATTATTGATGTTAACCTCTAAAGTGGTAAGATAAGGCTGTAGATGATTAGTAAAGAAAATTGTTGTTATTTAGTTAGGCTGAAACGTAAAAATCTATAACGGTTTAGTTTTTAAGATACAACGTAATCTTACTTGAACGAAAATCTTATTTAAAAGTGATTTGCTAATAAACAGTACCAGTTTGTTTCAATTTTAGGCATCAAACTAGAAGCTAGAAATAAATAATGGATTTTACTACGGATAATTTTGGAACACATTAAAAATTTGTTTCTGATTACAAAGATAAATCTAAAAAAGGATATTTATAAATATTTGTTTATCAGATGATAAATAAGCTGGAAAAGTTTACTAATCAAAGAAAAATTGTTTACTTTATGATATTTGGAAACCAATTTTTTGAATTAATAAAAAATACCGATACTTATTAAATTCTAATTTTTGTTCAAAGAGCAGCCTTTCATGATTTTTTATATTTATTTTTAATTGTTTATATCAAGTTTATATTTTTTTAAAGAAATTATCAGAAATTTTTACTTCAAAACTATTTTTATACTTGACAAACTATCAAGTATAAAACATAATCAACATTAAGTATACTCAACACTGTGAAATGTAAAAAATAAAATTAATTTATTGTAATTAGTCGAGAAATATTGTAGTACTGGAAAATCATCAAATGTCCAACGAATAATTGCGTGAATATATTAATCATTAATGATGATTAATACATAAAACTATGAAACTATGACCTATGTACAACGGTCGTGTTATGGGCCATACCAACAGTCCTACGACATGTTTCAAGAAGAAGGAGTCTTTTTAGAGTCGATCAATTGGAAGAAGTAGAAAATATTTATAGAGAGAATAAAAAATACTGAAACGGAGAGAGTGAGAATAAGGGGAAGGGGAAGGGGATGGGAAAGGAGGAAATGGAGGGATGGTTTGTGCCAATGTAGCGTCTACAGGAACGTCGGACCCAGCGATCCATCGATCACGTCGATGACTCCCAAGCTCATATATATGACTGTGTTGTGGTTCTCATTCCACACTTATACTCCATACGGTCTATAATAGCTTGATTATTAGTCATCACTATAAATAAAATGTTAAAAGGTGTTTCTTGGTATGAAAATTGTAAATGGTTTTAATAATGTTAGTGAAATGGTCCCCTTAATTTTATCTTAAGGTATATCACAGCCACTATTTCAAAGTTGAATATTATATTTAGTGTGTATCTTTTTGTTAAATTAACTATCATAATCATTTAACACTATTTTGTGTTTAAATATTTTTGGGTTTCTTTTAACGTAATTAAGATATATGCAAATTTTGTGAACAAAATATATGTCGAATTCAAGTTTTAAGAAATAATAGTATAGATATTTCTATATAGTTATAATAAACTCAATATACGTTATTTTATGGCTTATTCGTCGATTTAATTATCTGAATAGAGATTGGAATATCACATATATACCAATAGATGAATATAATAACAAAAAAAACAATCGTGAGAGTTAAGGCAAAATTAATCATGTATGGTCTTAAAAACATTGTTATTAAAAATCACAACTATTTTTCGATGAGTTTATAAAAAGCTTTTAAATTTATATAATATGTTATAGAATATTAACTAGCTCTAGAATGGAGGGATATCTTATCCTACTTATGGCACATGTCATGTAATATCTCAGAGCGGATATAAAGTTTTAACGTTTTACTTTTCGTTTTAAGTTTGCAAGGGCATTGACAGCTCAGTAACCATTTGGCGATGTTACTTTTACTTTAAAGACTGATTAGTTTTGGGCCTCACAAAGACCACTCTTTAGAACTCTTTGTACCATAGGCGTTTGGTAAAATTAAAACTTTCTTACTATGATACTGCAGTGATTTTAATAGAATGTTTATAGTAAAACTATACACATTTATGTGGTAAACTATTCAAACCGAACGATTAAGTGATTAACTAAGTGCCGATTAAACCGATTAATTAAGTGGTATAAAATTGTTTACTCTATTTATATAACTGTTACATTTTACTTATATTGTTTATATGATATTATCATGGGGTGGTACCTTAAAAAAAAAGCAAATTAATATTTTTTATTATTATTTTTTTACTGATGAGAAACTACGGCTTCTGGAAAAACCACTCAGGAGATATTGTCAATGCAATAAAGTAAGTTGAATATGATCATAAATTATGTTAAATAGGACTTGAAATTGGGCATATCTTTTATAAACTCTCTGTAAAAGATGTCCAAAACCTATCTGCAAAACTTCACTAGGTTATTCCTGACATCATAAGAAACACGACGGTAATGTAAAAGATATGTCTATTTTTTATAACATCCGGTCTTACTGTTCGTGATTTTAATATTTTTTAATCTCTGTTGTATATTAGGATGTAAAATTTTAACTTGACACCGAAGAATATCAGTAAATTTGATTTATTTAAAGTTTAACTTATCTATCAATTACATTTTCTTAGTGTTGGACTTTTTAGAATTTTTAAAATCCCTCAAATAAATACAATAAAAATATTAAAACTTTATTTATTTATAGACAGTTAAAATATATCAGGAACATTGGCCTGAAACTACATAGTAAAATGTTATAAAAAAACACAATCAATAAGTAACTAATTACAAATACATTTTTTCATGAGAAAAATGTAGTACAAAAGAACAACTTTTTCTTTAGTTGTAAATTAACAAAATTTATTTGTAAAAAGTCTAAATCATTCCATGAGTGAAATTTTAATATTTATCGTGGTTAGTAATGCACAACCTACATATAAACGAGGAACCAATTTGTGATTTGATTGATTGGTTAAGAGCAAACCAGTCGATGATCTCATTTATGGATGCAATCAGAAACCCAACGTGATTAATTAATTCACTCCATCATTAAAACTACAAATAAAATGAATTTGTTTTATTTTATACCATTATTTGTTTTACCTTATGTAGAACACATGCATTTTGTTAGACGAACTGTACAAACTCTGCTAAGGAAAGCTGTCACATGACTGATGATAATCATGATGATTATGATGACAGCCATGACCTTTCGCATGGAAGTCGAAGACACATAGTTAGGCTAGCGAGGTGAATAAATTTAGTGATTAAAATTATGTCAAATATGTATGGTTCTTTCATATAATACTTAAGACTGGGACAATGGCGTCATCCCGTAATCCAGCTACTTGGGGGTCACGAATTGTAAATAGTTATAAGTGATGGCTTGTGGATGCGATATTCCCTGGCGGGGATTAACGTCCTCATTAGTGAATAAGAACGAGAAATCTTTGTTTGCCATTAACATGTACCATACATGTATCAGATATTGTAAAATTCAAGTAATATTAAAACAAAATATTGGTCCTTAAAACAATAACTTATAATAGAGAAGATGATTTATTAGGTTTAAAATAAAATGTTTCTTTCCTCCATAAACTTTGATATTGAGTAAAAATACTAGATCATCCATAAAGACCATCCTTATAAGTGGCCAATTTCTATATATACGAGTTCGAAATTGTGGTTCGGATTCCACGTTAAACTGTATGTTCCTAGAGATACCATTGGCTGTTGGGCTATTAATTAACTGTCCTGCCTAAGGAGAATATCGGACCTAGTCAGTAAGAAGATTACAAGATCGCGCCACAATCATCCTACACTAATCTCATTCATACTTACAATACTCATTCATACAAATACAATTATATAAACACAAACAGAATTCCATACACACACAAATATCAATAATACTCCCCGTCGCAGCAGACCTGCGTACTCAGCGAATTTCCAAATTAGTAATATTAATTTTGACCACATAAAACTGTAAACCAAATAAAATCACATGCTCATAAATAGGGAAATAAATGGCTATTCTCCTTATGATAAATATAGGGAGAGTATCCAGGTATGCTGCCATGGGGAACACTAAAAGTAGGTTATTATCATTAAAAAATTTATTTCGACCATATATATGAAGCCATGTACTAAGTTTGATTAATATCTGTCCATTGCTAAAGGAGTTTTCCTATTCTCCATATAATTAACATGGGAAAAGAGTATGCAGGTTCGCTGCCATGATAAGCGCAAAAGCCAAGATTTTTTACCATAAACGGATGAATCTCGACCAAATGAAGCTGAATACCAAGTTTCATCGAAAAATATTGGTTAATAAGTGAAATATTAACACATCCCTATTCTCCATAAGATTAACATTGGAGCCCCAAAATACAATGTACTGTCTTTAGACTTTGTAATATCTCGGTAACCAATGAGATAGAGCAAAGCTTCAAAGCTTCAAAATACTAAATTGTGTGTTTTTTTTAGCTAAATCCAATGGTCAAAATAAAAATTTTAAATTTAAAAAATTTACATATGAAAAATGCAAAAAACCCAATTTTGAGGTACAAAACCCCCCAAAACTACCCCTTCCGGTAGGTCGATATGTCTGGTTTACGAACTCATCCGAATAAACGTAGGATTACACGTCTCTACCAAATTTGGTGTCGATCGGACCGTTTTTACGAGAGTTATCGTGCCTAGGGACACATACATATATATATATATATATACATATATATATACATATATATATACATATATATATATATATATATATATATATATATATATATATAAAATTTTTAATGACTATTATTTTTGGTCTCTGGGCACCTAAAAACGAAAAAGTAACATGGTCCCCGGCTTAGGTCCTACCATGAGACCTACGGTAATAGCTTATTCCCTATGGGAAATTCGCTAAAATGTTATAAATACACTTTCCATCCCAAAGCCAAACACAACACATAAATAGGTTATAGGTTTACATTGGTATTATTCACAAAATAAAACACAGACTGTAACATATAGAGAGGACAAATCTTGGGAAAACAGCAGGTATTCAATAATTTATCCACCAACATAGTTTTATTTGATGTAAAGAGTAAGTGAGCAGGAATAAGACTGAAAAGAAAAGTGAAAGTTGTTTACATATTGGGTCAGTGCCTCTACCGAATGAAGGAAGAAGTCGAATGATGTGGGGCGATATATTGATGGCACAGAGTAAGGATAGAATACTGGGATTTCCTATCACTTACACAATATTTTGTTGTTATATTTGTTGTTGGATTTCGATTTAATTCATTTTTTGTTGTTATTTTATTTATATAGTATATTTAAACGTTATCTCACTTCATCCATGAAAAATTGTATTTATTGTTGAATTAAAAAATAAATGTTGTTAGATTTAAAGTATTATTGTAAAAAAATGTTGTATTTTTCTCTCAATTAGCATTTAAGCTAGTGAGATAAGGAAGCACTGCTTTGTAAACAAATTGCGCTTGCGAAATAAATTGAATTTGAATTTGAAACTTGGCTTAAACTTAATATTTAGTTAATTCGCCATTTAAATAAAGTTATTAAGGCATTATTGCTTGTTTTAGAATCCTGACTAGATTCAAAGTCAGATTTAGTAGTGTATACTGAGATTCGAAGTCGTTTTATGTAAATAAGTTAAACTGTTCTTCGTTCACTCACCCCTTATTTCTTTAACAATTCTCTCATTTTGAAGAGTAAACAATTATTTTCATCACTCCGTATACGAAAGTGACAACTTGCCGTACAGCTGAGACCTTGGAAAATAGTCATTTCCCAAACTGTCGCCGTCAGCTGATTTTACTGACCTGTACGGGAAGTAATGTTTGTAAACATTACTTTCCGTCCAAGGTAAACAAACTTTTCCGTACAGCAAAAATCAGCTGGGTTTAAAACAAATTAAATTTTGAATTCCAGCTTTGTTTACTTTGTCCAATGGCAAAGAATTTACAAAAAAAATCCTCCTTTAAAACTTCCACATTTATTAATAATTGCGTCGTGATGAAAAGTATCGTTCACAACTCGTCCGGAAAGCCCATTTCCAGGCTCGATAGTGTTTTCCACGCTCGGCTTCACCTCGCGCGTAAAACACTATCTCGCCCAGAAATGGGTCACTTTCCGGACTAGTGGTGAAATATACTATTCCACTCATTTTCCATTAAGGAAGGATATTTTAACAGTGGAGGGTGTGGGAAGTCCTTAAAGTTTGTTTCTTTTCCCTCAACATGGGAAATAGTTTGCATTGAATTTCAAACTAAACGGTTGTTGATGGTTAAAAATAATACATCAGAGGAACAAATTTTGTTAGATATGTATAGAAAATAGAAGTAGATTCTTACGCCGGTTTTTATTTGCATTACCAGTACACGTTAGTCTTTTGGTACACAGTGCAATCTTGTGTCACTGTACATATACTATGAATGTGTCTGCTGCATCTAAAACTGTTCGTTCATTGTTAGTATAACATTGATTTTTTAAGTACTATAAACCTTATCTGCACTTCATTAGCTGTTGCAATCAATACTAAAAAAAATAAATTAAGCTTGGATAAGAATTATAGTCAAGTGGGAACCACTCATTGTAGGAATAAGCCGAAATATTGCCAGTTACATTGTACAAATTGGGTTTCCAAGAAAGCATCAGAAGCTGTCGATACAGTAATCCGTCTTGGGAAGGTTCATATTTGAATATCAAAGTAGAATAAATTTGAGATCCTTGTGAAAATTCTATTTCTATTTACAAAATCGCTTTGATAAGCATTATAATCTAGAATGTAGTTTGATTAAAGATGGTAAAGTGAGGTAAGAGGTCAATTTAAGTTGATCATTTACTTTTGTTTTCTAATGGTTATGATTCTATTTACAAAAGCCATACATTGCAATGTGTATGCATATGACTTTAGAAAGGTAAAACGTAATATAATCAATATCTTGAATATCATCTTGAATTTCAAATCGCTAATTTATGCATCTTCTTATCATAGCAAGCAAAGCTGTGTGTAACATCCATAAAAAAATATCAGAGTTGGAACCTGTAAGGCTTACATATATTTCAAAATTTCAATGTTCAAGGTGCTTGGCACAATATCAATGCACCTATTTTTTCAATGTATGGGTTCAAATTCTAGGGTGGTCATTTAAATTATTGGTTTATAGATTATTAGCTCAGATTATGTAGGGAATCATTGTATAATTGTATAATTACAATGACCTTTATAAATAAAAATATAATATAAAAAATCCTCCTTTGGTAAAAGTTTCTTAATAGCTTTAATAGTGACCTTAATTTTCCTGTTTGCAAGTTTTAAAAATGTTGTTTAACGGAAATCAGGATTTGAGCATTATGTTAAAAGTACATATACTTCAATACTTTAAATTAAAGCATGAGCGTATGACACGCATTGTCATACGCCATAAAATTGTCAATGGTATCATATTTGATACCATTCAAAATTTTTTTATTTTATGATTGTTAGTTTAATAAATTTTTTTAATAAATAAGTTACTATACGGTACCTTATTCTGTAGTTACCGTCGCCATGGTTACCGTCGTCATGGTTACGTCGTCATTTTTACCGTTGACATGGTTACCGTTTCCATGGTTATCGTTTCCATGGTTATCGTTTCCATGGATACCGTTGCCATATGGCTAACGTTGCCAGGGTTACTGTTGCCATGGCTACCGTTGCCATGGTTACCGTTGCCATGGTTACCGTTGACATGGTTACCATTTCCGAGGTTACCATTGCCGTGGTTACCATTGCCATGGTCACCGTTGTAATTGTTACATTTTACATGGTTATTTATTTATTTTATTTTATTTATTTATTTTCAACGGATACACCATTTACATTGAGAGTCTTACTTTTCTACTAGTGCTTACAATTCAATTCAGTGTTTACATGCAACAAATGAGAACATCAACTCATAAACATTATAAATACTAATAACATACCTATGGAAAATGAAGCAATAAATTAATGAAAAACAGCATCAAACACTCTTAACAATAATAGTAATAACACTTAACATTCTAATATCAACAGCATAAACATTAGAAACATAACAACGAACTATCTTGGCAACAATGATAATAATATATCCCGTCACTTTTGAAAAAGAAAAAAAGCTACATGATAAACAAAGTATATTGCAAAGTAATTGAAAATGAAATAATAATTTAATAACCATGCAACGACCAGACAGGCTCACGTTCCTAACGAATTGAAGATCTCTGAAGCTCTTCTCCTGGTGATGAACTCGCTGCTACAGAAGAAGTCAATGTCTCTGCAGACGATATTACCTAAGCGTTGGATTCTGGTCATGGTAGAGTTTGCTTGGTAATTTGTAGGGTGACATCTTCTTCCAAATAGATCTTGAGACCTTGTCCCACCTTGCGCCCTGAAGAAGATAAGCTGAAGTAGTGCAGGGACCTTGTTGTTTAAAATCTTGTGAAGCCACACCACATCTTGCACCCTCCGCCTGATGTCAAGTGGGATCAGATCCATTATCCTCGCCATCTCCTGGGTAGACACCTCTCTATATGGTATTCCCAATCTGACACCCACAAACCTTAAAAACCGATCTTGGATCTTCTCAATGTCTCTGATTTGGCTGATCAAATAAGGCGACCAAACTACTGACGAGTATTCTAATAACTGTCGCACGAGTGAACAGTAAATTGTCTTCAGAGTGACCAGATTGGTAATCCCAGTTGTTGAGCGCATTATAAACCCCAACATTCTATTGGCTTTGTTACAAATGTTGGTAATATGATGACTGGATGATAAATCTTCAGACAGTAATACTCCCAGATCCTTCACAACGCTCACTCTGCCAATAAAAGATCCTCAAGGCTGTAGTCAAAGTAAATTTTGTGCTTCTTCCTGGCATATGTTATCACACTACATTTTATAGCATTCACTTTCATTTCATTTTCCAAACACCAAAGATCGACACTCTGCAGAGCCTGCTGTAAGATGTGACAGTCTGATTCTTGTTTTATTTCAAGAAAGAGTTACATGTCATCAGCGGAGAGAAGAATGTTGATGTGCTTAAGTGAAATGACGTCATTGGTGAAGACATTAAACAAATAAGGACCAAGGTGAGAACCCTGTGGCACTCCCGAAGATGCTACAAACTCAAAAGATAATTCATTTTCATAACGAACTTGAAGGCATCTGTTGGAAAGGTAACTTTGGAACCAGTTGAGCAGATCAAATCTAATGCCATAACCCTCAAGTTTTGCTAACAAAATTGGATGGCTGACTCTATCAAAGGCCTTAGACAGATCAATATATACTGCATCTACTTGGTAACCCTTGGCAATTGAGGAGAAAATGTGTTCTTGAAACAAAACCAAATTGGAAGAGACTGATCGTCCCGACATAAATCCATGTTGCTCATCACCTATTATAGAAGAGAAGAATGATCCTAGTTTCTTGAGAATGAGCTGTTCGAAAACCTTGGCCACCGAAGGTAATAAGGTAACAGGTCTATAATTTGTAACATCCTTATGGGCTCCAGACTTATAGCAGGTATGACATAGCCAGCTTTCAAGATGTCCGGAAAAATTCCTGCTGATACTGAGTTGTTGAAAACGGTGCAGAGAGGACCAGAAAGAATATTTTTGCAGTGGTTAAGAACTGAAGGGGGGATGTTGTTTGGACCACATCCCTTTGATACATCCAACTTGCTGAGAACCTCGCAAACTTCATCCCTACTGAACAAACACGTAGAAATGCTGTGTGTGTTGCCAAATTCAAACTTGTGATCATCGGCTGCAGGTTGTGAGTAAACAGAGGCAAAGAAATTTTCAAACAACTGGCATTTATCCTTGGGACTTACTGCTGCCACACCCTCATACTGAAGGATACTAGTGTTCATAGAAGAATATCTAGTCGATTTTACGAAACTCCAAAATACCCTCATGTCACGAGGAAGAGCATCTTCAACGTGGCTTAGGTAGTTTCTATAACATTCTTCAGTTAAAGCTTTACATTCAGTTAAAGTGTTACCGTTATCATGGTCATGGAAACCGCCATTGACATGCGTTTTTTATTGAGGATAGCCTCAACCTTCATTTCAATCCATCATTCATTCATTAATATAATCAATATTGGATTGAGCTTAGCCTTCAATATTGAATCTATTCATATCATACACATTGATAATATTACCGTGTTTAAGAACGGAAATGACGCTGAATTATACATTAGTATACAACTTGATTCAGTCAAAATTCCTGATAATTCGCTGCTTTAAAAATGCTAGTACCTTCAGCCTGGTAGTATGATTATATTTGTAATTTATGTTATACTACAAGTAGCACGCCAGTTCAGTTCCGTCTAAATGCTTTTTTTCTATTAACTTTTATTGATTCTGTTCTTGATTTAAAGTTCCTATTTATGTTCTTTTAGGTTGGCAGCACTGCCGAGCAAGTGAAAATGGTCTCCAACAAGCCAAAAATGGTCCGTACAAGCTCCTCATTGAATTTGAAATAATAAGTGTTTAAATGTTTTTTGAGTCTATTAGTTGTTGTGAAAAGTTATTTTAATCATCTAAGACAATAAATAAGTAATCAATTTCAAACCGGAGGCAAAAGGAGAAATACTACGTCGACTTGAAAACTGACGCTGTGCACGAGAAGCCATCTCGCCATTTTGAATCGAAGACGACGCTGCACAGGCCTTCCACATAAGTATAAATCCTCTGTACACACTCCATACCTTAAAATCCTAGAATTTTTTTACCAGTAAAACTTAGTGTTCATTTTAATTTTGTAAATAATTTGCCTGTCATTTAACAAGTAATTTTTCTGGCCATTGACCTTGCTCGGCAGTCACATTTTTTCATGTCAAAAATTGCACGAACAACTAGGCTTAGAAAACCAATTTTTTAACGAAAATGCCAACTCCAACCAAGAGTATCCTTGTAACTTGTAAATCGTGCACCAAGGAAATCTTAGATTATAAGTCTAGTTCTATTGCTTGTGATATATGTAACGACTGGGTACATTCAAAGTATTCCTGTTGTAAATTGAAGAAGTCAATTTTTGAACTAATTTATTTATTATTTTTAATTTATTTTATGTATCAACGGCGTAAGCCAATTTACAATGAGAATAATTAATAATAATTAATTACATGCAAGAATTCAGCTGTGAGTTAGCAGACTACACATACATAATAATGATAGATGATAACAGGCGCATTACAAAATAAATTAACATGCACTATAGCTACAATACAGGCTCAACACGTTATGTAAAAAATATAATAAAATTACAATTCACTATCCATGACTAGACCTAAGTAAATACACAAAAGGATATAGTGATTACTGACACATTCCGAAATACATGCAAATAAATAGGATAACGCAGGCTCAATGTGACTTTTGGAAAACATAAATAGATCACAGCTCATCTAGTATATGCATGAAAAACAAGCAGAATACTAATGCTAAAGACTAACTTAATGTAAATTATCCGTGCAACACAATGTTAAAGTCCACATGCAGCTAGCATTGAGTTGACTCAACTTGACAGAAGCACCAAGGCACACCTTCGAATTCGTTGTTCGCTGTCAAAGAAGACATCACACTCTGAGTCCACTTTGTTGCCCAGTCTTACGAACCGAGCGAGAGGACTGTGATAGTCATAGTTGGTAGCGTGATGACGGCGACTCAGAAGTTCTCGGGACCTGGTGTTTGACGGTATTCTGAAGAAAAATTCTGCCAGAAGAGCCGAGCAACGCACATCTCCATTGAGAAGCTTAAGGAGGTAGATCACATCCGCCACATCACGTCTCAGGGCAAGAGGTGGAAATTGTAGGTTTTCATATAGCCCATCTATTGGCACTTCCAAGTATTCATAGCCGAGACGAACCCCGACCAGACGAACAAAACGTCGCTGCACTAACTCCAATCTGACCTTGGCTCCAACCGTGTAGGGGGACCAGATGGGACTGGCATAATCCAGGAGTTGACGAACTAGAGCACAGTAGAGAGATCGAAGAGCATTTGGGTTGCTGATTCCTCTTGTGAAGCGTGTTATAAAACCCATCATTCTGCTGGCTTTACTGCAAATGGTATCGATGTGGGTTGAAAAACTCATGTCACTGTCAAAGTGAACACCCAAGTCCCTTATATTTTGTACTCTAGGAATTGTGTTACCCGATATCTGGTACTGATATTCGACAGGGTGCTTTGATCGGCAGAAGGTCAGTGTAGAGCATTTGCTGGGGTTGATGGACATGCCATTATCAGAGCACCACTCCTCAATTGCTAAAAGGCTTTCCTGCAACTTTTGGGAATTTTCAAGCGATGTAGCCTCGATGAAAATCTTTAGGTCGTCCGCAAATTGAAGAGCGTTGACAGAGATGACCTCAAGAAGATCGTTGATAAAGACATTGAAGAGACACGGGCCGAGCAAAGAGCCCTGAGGGACCCCCGAAGATGGAAAGAAGTGAAATGATCTTGCTGGGCCAATTTTGACCATCAACATGCGATCTTGCAGGTAGCTTGATAACCAAGAAAGTAGAGGATCGGCGATACCACATCCCTTCAACTTGGACACGAGAATGGAGTGGTCAACTCTGTCGAACGCTTTGGCCATATCAATATAGACGGCGTCGACTTGCTTGTTCTTCCTGAAGGCGGCCAAGACATATTCTTGAAAGAGAAGCAGGTTAGAAACTGTGGACTTTCCCCTTACGAAGCCGTGCTGCGATGGATGAATAAAGCCTGAGGTATGGAAATTTAGCCTGTCTGGCACGAGGCTCTCAAAGACTTTCCCTATGGACGGCAAGATGGTTATTGGGCGGTAGTTTCTCACATCAGCAGGGTCGCCAGCCTTGTGTATTGGTACAACGTACCCACTCTTCAACGCATTGGGGAACACACCTTTCGACAAAGATTCATTGAATAGTAAGTGGAGAGGACCAGCAAGGAGGCCACGGCAGTGATGAAGAACTGAAGGGGGAATGCTGTCCATACCGGCTCCCTTTTTGGTATCCAAGCGCTCCAATTTCTGGTTGACCGCCTCTTTGGTAAACAAAACTGTCCTTAACTGGTTCGAAACTGGATAGCTATGAGTTTCTGAGGAATGTGATGAAGGACAGTAAACAGAACTGAAGAACATGCCAAAAAGATGGCATTTATCTTCGGGATCCTTAGCTTCAGTTCCATCGAGAAAAATATGAGAAGGTATATCTGGTGTTTTTCTCTGTGCTTTGACGACTCCCCAGAATGCTAGATTATTCGAAGATCTATTGGCTTCTACTTTGGACATGAAGAGCGTGTAGCATTCACGAGATTGAGTTTTGCAGGCATCTCTCAGATTGAAAAACTCATAATAGTCGGCAAGATTAAGGCTAATCTTGTAACGCTTATGTGTAATCTTCTTCTGTATTATAAGTTGTTTCAGTTCACCAGGGAACCATCTTGGAAAGTGCGTTAAGGTAGCATTCCTAAGCGACGACTTTAGCGACTCCAGTCGTACGGCTGTAGCCCATTGAAATATAAACAGTTTACAGTTCCATGCTGTAGCCGCGCGACTATGACTCACACTGCTTCGCATGTAGGAATAGCACAAAAACATAGCTCCAGTCGTCGCGGCTGATACGACTAGACTGCTCATGCAAGCAGTTTAGTCGTACGGCTCGAGCCGCCTCACTTGAGCCGCTTCCGTCGCTAAAACATGCGAAGCAGTATGAGTCATAGTCGCGCGGCTACAGCATAGACCTATTAACATGTTTATATTTCTATTGGCTACAGAAGTACGACTGGAGTCGCTAGAGTCGTCGCTTAGGAATGCTACCTTTACACCGAACCTTCTCAGTGGGCTTGCACTGAGGGTGGCAGCTCTCAGAACGCTCTGCAAACATTTGAACTTATCATCCAATGGGATGTCTTGGCAAACAAAGCTCATGTCAGTGCGTTGCAAGGTGGCAGAGACAGACGGCAGATCACACTTCCATAAGTTGTGGCCCACATAGCTATTGGGGTCAAGGCTGAGCCAGAGGTCCGTCAGGTTGACAGCTAAAGGGGGATGTCCAAACCTGTCCAACTCCTGGCCTAATGGACTACGGATGGAATAACAAGTAACAAGTAAGTAAGTAACAAGTAAGTAATCATTACATTTTTGTTTTCAGGGATTCCTTAAGACAAATTTCTTGCAATGTTTTATACGCCATTTTACATTCAATAAAAGCCAACTGGACTAAAGGAAATTGTTTTTACTCCCCCCCCCCCCATCGTCCTATACGGTACCATAGTATATGGAGAAAGTTTTAATTCCGTAAAGATTTTCTAATTTGAGTTTTTGGTTTATTTATCCGGTTTAGAGTTCAAAAAAAGTGGTTTTCAAAAAGATGTCTTTCTGTTCTGTTCCCTTTCTCTCTGTTTAAATTTAATTGTAGTTAAATGTATCAGTTCATATTTGAGTAATAGGCTTCAAAGGATAAGAAATGCTGGTGGGTTGGTATTCGAATGGATGCATAACCCATTAATTAAATATCACACTAGAATCAAATTTATCAACTTTATTTTTTCACTTTATTTTAATAGAAAAAGTGAATATATAAAAAAGAGTAAATCATTATTATACGCAGATGATATGTAGTTACACTTAAGTTCTGACCTAACTAGATTAGACAATAGTGTATCATAAATGAACAAGGACTTATAAAGTTTATACTCATGGTGAAAAAATAATTTAAATTAAAATATTTAAAGCACAAGTCACATTCAGAATGTTCAAAAATGTGGATTTAAATAATTATCAATCAAACAATCGTAATTTTTTTTTGTCAAGCCAATATTTATCAAAACTCAGTCACCAACTAGGTTATTAGATTAACTAATAATTTATCTTGATCGGATCAATTTTATTATATAAATAGAAAAGTACACCAGTGTTTATATTAATTTTAAGAGTATTTGTTTTTACCCTCCAAAATATGTAAAGAACACACTATGTTGTATATTTAATAATATCTTATTTTGATTATGTCAATTCAGCATATTGTGACCTCAATGATGAATTAACAAACAAACTACAAAATCCCAGAACGCTTTTGTACGATACATTTTTAATCTTAGATTACATTGACATGTTACACCACATTTTGCAAGGTTGAAGTGGCATAAAATTAGAGAAAGGAGAGAATCAAATACACTTTATTTAACATATAAAATTATATAACTACAAATTAATGAATACATGTTTGATGGTGATATTTATTCAAGCCATGCAAGTTTAAGAAACGCGTGATTTAGAAAGCCAATTTTGAGTTTCACATTGAACAGTCATTATGAACTGTTCTAAGCCCCTGAAAATTGGATACCAGTTAAATCTTTAGTGAAATCACCCGGTTTGAAGGCAAAACTAATTTTCTCCGACGTGCCCTGAATCTAACGGTTGCCTCTCAATTCGTTGACGATCGAGAGAATAACCAAACACATTACAAATAATTTATTATTTGTTAAACAAGAAAAGTTAACAAACTTAAATTTTAAATGTTAAACATATCAAACAATAATTTCTCCAGCATCACTTTGAACTTAAATTTGTCTTCAATGTTGATGTTTCCATCAAGTTTGACGTTGACGATACACAATATATTAAAATATTTAATATGTATTATATATAATATACCCTCGACTAAATAATCTAATTGAGTGATTTCTTAGAGTATGTGTATACAGTAGAGTAAAGTATATTATATATAATATATATGAAATAATTCTAACATATTATGTATCGTTAACTTTAAACTTAAAGGAAACTTCAATATTGAAGACAAATTTAAGTAAAGACATAAACGAATTGTTCTTTTTTTACTCAACATTCAGAAAACGTATAAATCATTTCGTCTTTTGCAAAATTTTTGTTCAAAGTTACTTTACTATTATACTCGGCTATTATGCTATTATATTAGGTTACTTTATTATTTTTAATGGTATACTATTATACCATTGTCCAACAGACAAGCCTGTGTAATAAGTAAACAAGTCAAGCCATGTACTTATTCATTCCCATGTACTTATTCATGGGCATGTACTAACACATATTCTAGCATGAAGTGACCGCTCATGTCGGTGGCTGTATCGTCGTCACCCGGGATCGAACCTGGAACCGCTCTGGCGTGTGAGACCAGAGAGTTGACTTCACTGTACTGCTTGGGTACAGCGTCCAGTAGCTCAGTGTTGGATTTGAATTATAAAGCATTACAACACTGAATTATAAAGCAGTGTACATTAAATTACATTCGTCAGTTTGAGTTCATACCGATGTAAAAACAACAACTAAAGAAGTATTAAAAGTAGTAAATGTATTTCATAACACAATCCCTGCGAAATATGAATAATTATTAGCGTAATTAGATTTTATAGAGATGTTCATGGATATAAACTACGTTATTAATTAATATTTTACATTACGCTCAAATGCAAATTACATTAAATTAACGTGGTAATGCATGATTGGTAATTATTCATTACGCAATCATTTCGTTATAATTTGCGATTGCTTCCAAAGTATTAATTTTTTTTATCTCTATTTTTTCTTTCTGTGGAATTTTTAATGCGTTTTTGAAGGGGAACGTCAAAATATAACTATGTAAAACGTCTTGTAACTGTGAAACCTCGGCCGGTTGTTACACAGCATAATTAATTAATATAGCCCAGTGACGAATGGCAACTGGGTCAAATATCGAAATTTTAAAAAGCGCCTAACCCTTCTCAGGATTGAACCAGCGATCTTAATATTCGAAGGTAAACTCTCAGCTACCCAGCCAGTAATTCGTGGTTTGAGAAAATTTTTATTTGTGAGGACTCAGATTTTTATGACTATTGTATGAGAAGTCTCGTAACGCTTTAAATTTTTTGGACCATATGTATCATATATTTTTGTTTTAATGAACAATTTGATTTTAAAGTAATACGAATCACAACCTTTATTAACATTTAGTTTTGAAAGTGAATAGACCTAACTCAATTTACTTTCCATAGTAAATTTCCTTGAATCATGTTGAGTCCGTAAAAAAACATGGTTGAATGTCAGAAAACTTTATCCATTACATTTTTATAAATTGTTGTTGACGTTCTTTCACTCTGGAAACTCTCACATTGAAAAATCACACTCTATTTGATTTCTCCGAGGATGAAAGGGAGATGGCTTTAGATTTAATATTTTGATGTGCGATTTCATTTACAATGGTTTTTCCCAACCTTCATTCTAGGTGCGTAATGGCAATGTAATGAGGAAATTAGTAAAAATTAATATGACATTTCTCAGCCTCTAAATATTTAATTCTATATTATTATAATAAGGGTTTGGAATTTATTGTTAGCATTTCTAGAGTTAATTTTTTACAGTAACATAAATTTATAATTTATGATTTACTTTCTTCATACAATATGTGTATTTATGGCTCAGAACTCAACTTTTGAAATACGCCTATTTACTAGAGTCTACTAAGGGTCATGCTTTATTATTTTGATAACAATATAAACAATTGTAAAAAGGTTTTTTATTTTAATATGATTTTATTTCTGATGTTTCTTTAACAGTATATATCCTTTTTATTCGATTCAATGTAATTTGTTTTACCTGAACATAATCCGCTTACTAAGTCACAACCTGGAATTAAATAAACCACAATGCACATCTTTGCCATGGATATCATCGTATTCTTTATTTAAAAATTCCGACCCACGTACAACTTGAAACTCTGTCATTCTCACTCACTTTAATTCAAGATTCTGGCACTGGCTAAAGTGTTTTTCGTAAATTAACACCGGGGAGGATAAAATATCAGTAGTGGTTTCATAGACAACTTAATAAATGATTTTTTTAAGTAACTTTAAATAAAATTAATTTTTTTTTTTTTAATTTCCCTGAATACTTTTTTTGAAAGACTAGTGTCAAACTTATTATTTCAATAAGTTGAAAAATCTATTTACCGTTTAGTTTTGTGTGAATTTTTACTGTTTGTTCCTTGGTTTAACTTATTGAAGATTGTTGCTTGGTTTGGTTATTGAAGAGCTACACCCTCGCTATAATCATTATTTAGTCCTAAACAACCCAGTTACAGTAAAACCTTTGTATAAGAGGTTGAGGTGTTGAACGTTGGGAGTGAAAGATTAATAATTCCTCTGTTATCTGTTATAAAAACTGTGTAATTTTCTACAGCCCGTTCACGACATCTCTGTAATTGACACGTCCAGTTGACTGGAGCTTTCGGCCATAAATATATTTCGTATCAATAATATATACAGCCCCATGTGTAACTGACTCACTGACTGACTCATCCATACAAATTCTAGACAACTTCCGGGTGAGCTGGAAACGTGATTTTTTGCATACTTGTGGCTTGAGGTCTGACATCCCCGGGAAAATCCTGAAAACCGACAATCTTTCATTTCAACCCCCTCAAAAAAATTAGCAATGTTGCATTTGGTAACCCGAATTTGTAAGGTTTTACTATTTTCGCTGTAACTTTTGAACGAGAGGTCCTACCTCAAATCTGAGGGAAAATCGTTAGTTGGGAATTAGACGCTCTACAAGATTGGTCCTATGAAATTTTACCGTATCTCACCCCCTTCACCCTTAAAAAGGGGCTTACTTTCAAAATTTCTAAAACTTTTCTAAAAAATTGCGCTATTTTGATATCTTTATTTGCTATTATGTAACATATATGCATGAATTTCTGTTTATATTATGACCTCAACAGGTTATTTCTATATTAGTAGCCATTTGCCTATTTTAATCGAAGATTAGTCCAAAAAAGTGGTAAAATCACAAAATTATTTACATTTTTTTCATGTAATGTGTTAGTAATTCACTTTAACCTGGCAAATATATTGATATTTCGATATATGATTTGCCATTATTATATACTATTATAAACGCTCTACAAGTTTGGTCCTTTGACATTTTACCGTATCTCATCCCCTTCACAATTAAAAGGGGCTTACTTCCAAAATTTCAAAATCCGTCAACAAAAATTGCACTCTTTTAATATTTTTCATTTACTATTATGGCACATCGATGAGTAAAATTTTGTACATATTATGCCCTAATATAGATCTAACTGTAGTAGCATTCATTGAACAAGTTCAACCTAAGTTTAGTACAAAAAAACGTAAACAAACTAAATCCTTAACATTTTTTTAGGTATATTGTTTGTAATTTACTTTTACCTGGTAAATATACTGCTATATCGATACATGTTTTACCAGTATTTCATTCTATTTTAGATGCTCTACAAGTTTGGTCCTGTAAAATTTTGACGTATCTCGCCCCCTTGACCCTTAAAAAGGGGTGTACTTTCAAAATTTCTAAAGTTTTTCGAAAAAATTGCGCCACTTTGATATTTTTATTTAATATTATGTAACATATATGCATGAATTTCTTTTTATATTATGACCTCAACAGGTTCTATCTGTAAAACAAGCTTTTTGCCAATTTCAATCGAATTTTAGCCCAAAAAAATAAATTGTAAAAACACAAAATTCTCAACATTTTTTTTTATGTAAAGTGTTCGTAATTCACTTAAACTTGGTAAATATACGGCTATATTGATATATCTTTCGCCATTACTATATTCTACTATAGACGCTCAACAAGTTTGGTATTGTGACACTTTGGAGTATCTCGCCCACTTCACCCGTAAAAAAGGGTGTAATTTCAAACTTATACATTCTTCCACAAACAATTCGCTATTTTAATGTTTTTTATTTACTATTATGGCGCACAGATGCCTCAAACTTAGTAAATACTATTGACCAAACTAGTTCTTACTATTTAAGAAGCCATTGATCAATTTCAATCAAATTTAAGACCAACACAATTGAAAAAAACACGAAATTATTGACATTTTTCATGTAAAGTGTTTGTAAATTACTTTATACTGAAAATTTTACTGCCATATTGATTTATATTTTGCCAATAATTTGTTCTATTTTAGACGCTCTACAAGTTCGGTCCTTTGCGATTTGGCAGTTTCTCATCCCCTTCACCCTTGAAAAGGAGCGTACTTTCACGATATTGAAAGTCTATTTGCTACTTGACTATTCGTTGTTTCCACGTATTTTTTTTTAACTTCCTCTAAACTACTAACGGCGATTTCCTTTCGGCATCGATTCGTTATCGTCTACTAACACTTCGGGAGAACCATTATAGGGGGCATGGGGGCGGAGCCCCCATCGAGCCGTAGGCGAGTCTATAATATATACAGCCCTATGTGTAACTGACTGACTGACTGACTCACTGATGATCTTAAATTCCTGAAGCGACCGTTTAAGATAGAGACTTGAAATTTGGCATGGACATTCTTTGAGATGTTTCAATTTAGGAAAAATCATAAAACTACAACTTTTTTACTTTTAAACTATAAAAAGGTAAAAAAATATAGATTTGTCAGTAACGTAGTTCAGCCATGTGAGCGTATATCACCGTTTGGGTAACGTAGATCACTTTGCAGGTTTAGTTCTCGCTAGTGTTTAAATGATTTCTTTCAACTACACCCGTGTTTGATTCAAATATTGTACTCTATATTAACATGAACGTTTTCTGTAGGGGACGGTGTTTCGATGCATTGAGAGCGGGTTATTTCACCAGGGTAATACTCGCTTTGATTAATACAGTATTAAAATGCCCAAAAACTACAAATTTTCAACTTTCAAATCATAAAAAATTCTAAAAAGACGAGGTGTTGGTTAGGAAGTACGTTGGTTCTTAAAGATGTCGCTTGGAACGCTATTATAGTCGCTTAGTTCTCGCTTGTATTTAAATGATGTCTTTTAACTACACCTCTTCCCGATAATTATTCTTAATTGAGCGCATATTTGTTTGCGTATGGTTTTCCCTCCAATTGCTGTGTTATTGTTGAAAATGAAGTTTACTGAATCGAAAGCGTATCTTTACACTCAGGTGATGTCCGCTTTGATTTCTATATTAATTGTTAAAAATATTTTAGGTCTTATTACATTTTCTAGACTTTAGTTTTCTCATGCTGGAAATTTTCTTGTAGGTTTTCGCACAAAAAATTACCTAATACAGTAATTATAACTTAATTTTCTACTATTTGTTTGCTGTCTCTCTATATGAATCCCCAGATTGAATATAGCGCTTCAGTTGATAGTTCTGGTGCAGTTTTACTTTGGAGAGTTGAAAGTGTCCCAACACGTTTGACATCCGGTCTTTGACCTATTTGCTGCTGTCCAATCAGGCTTAGATTTTAGTTTAGGAAACAATCGAACATATTAAGTTATAGAACGATTGAACTTTCCATTCTTACCTTCGCTAACGTTTACCTACTTCCAACGTTTTTTGAAGACCATCTACATATCTGATGACCCATCAGGCTGAGAAATATTATAATAACCAATTGAATTAAACTCAATAGTAATTTTTCTCGCTGCCACTTTGTCCGTCAAACTTCCTCAATGCAGTGCTCTCACCTAAAGTCTCGATTAACCCTATTATTGTTGTAATTGAAAACTATTCTATGCTTATCAATTATTGTAACTCTTTCACTGTATTTTAATTTAACCAATAATCCTTTTTTGGCTATTATTTCACAATTGGTTTTTTTTTACTACCATTGGTTGAAAATGCATAATACACGCCGATTTTGTATGGTTCTTAAATTGCCACTTTCTTCATTTTAAGACTATATCAAGACTTTAAGTCTTCATGATTATAGTACCTAATACCCTGTGATCTATTACATACTACTAGGGCTCTTTTTTATTAATTTTCGGAACTGATATATATAACATTTAAAATTGTTAAATTAATAATTGCTGATTTTGAATGATAAAATTGTTATCGTTTCTTTATATGGTACATATATTATTCCTGCGTTTCTTGGCCACCCCATGGCGGAACTGAAACATCTTAGCCTATACCATATTTTTTTTTTAATTTCAAATATCTTGATTTTGTCCCTTTTTTCTTCTATTACATACAACGATCCTCTGTATTAACTTATAATTTTATTCCACTTTTATCTTTTCAGAATACAGCTATTACCTCAATCATGTGCAATCATAATCGTATCTCCAAATTTGTACACAACAACTTTCGAGCATGACTATTTACATATTCATTAATATTTCACAACTCCATTATATTTTTTAACCAACTAAGTTGAACTAGGGAGTGGGATTAAACCATGAGCCGTGGGCAAATTTTAAAGCTTATTATTATTTATTGTGAGTAGTGTGTATTGGCGGCTTCTGTTAGTTACTGTCGTTGGAGTTGAGCCCTCAACTAGCCTGTTCTTTGTATGAGGTTTTGACAGTAATTTACGGAATTGGGAACCAATTATTGGGTTGGACCCTCCATCAAGCATAACATCTAGAATATTTACATAAAAATAATATTTATTCACAGCTCAATTTTTTAAACTATTTACTAAGGAGGGATATTAAAACCTACTAATAGGAGATTGTTAAAGTTTTTTTTGCTATTGATTGTGAATTTAGAGTATTAGATGGTTTTGTTACTGTCTTGGCTGTTCAGATCTTATGTGGAACTAAACTATTTCAAAGTTGACTTTTTATTAATTCAAACTAGGGGGCAACTCCTAAGGGGGCATGGGGGCGGAGCCCCCATCGAGCCGTAGGCGAGTCCATAATATATACAGCCCCATGTGTAACTGACTGACTCACTGATGATCTTAAATTCCTGAAGCGACCGTTTAAGATAGAGACTTGAAATTTGGCATGGACATTCATTGAGATGTTTCAATTTAGGAAAAATCATAAAACTACAACTTTTTTACTTTTAAACTATAAAAAAGGTAATAAATATAGATTTGTCGGTAACGTAGTTCAGCCGTATCAGCGTATATCACCGCGTGGTATCGTAGATCACTCTTCAGGTTTAGTTCTCGCTCGCGTTTAAATGATCTCTTTCAACTACACCCGTGTTTGATATACTCATTGTATCCTTCGATGGATAGACTCTAATATATATTGTAAACTACGGCGTTATTTTGTATTGAGAGCGGGTTATTTCACCAGGGACCCAGGGTTATACTAGATAATATATACAGTGATAATTCCCTAATTTGTAGCTTATGCAGCATATGCGCTATCTTGAATGTTTCCCAAAGGTGAATTTTCTTCTCCTACTATGAATTAATTTCCCATGGCGGGTGAATAGTCGCTTAGTTCTCGCTTGTATTTAAATCATGTCTTTTAACTACACCTGCTTCCTTGCTGTTGGCAACGTTAGTATCCCTCATATATAACAAACCGTTATCCATTTGACTTCAAAATAGCAATGAGATTATGCTGCATTGAAAGCTCGTTTCCTTTATATATTACACACATCATAAATATCGTATGTTTTAGGGAATTTTTTAATAACTGTTTAGCTGAACTAACATATTTAAATGTAGGTTCTCGTTTTGTTTCAATTTATTTTAGATTACTTATTCAAATTCACACGGGATTATTCTCCGCCGAACTTCGCATTGAATAGATTTTCTGTGAAGCTTGAGCCGTGATCTTAACGTAACATACTTCGATTACTTTGTACAATACTTAATAGACAGTTTATTATTATCTTTCTGTTTGATTTATATTCAGTGTCTTATATTTGAATTTTTCACACTTAAAATTTGTTTTTGAGAATGTTTAAATAAGTGTTGAACAAAAGTAATAGATTTAAATGTTAGGTTTTCGTTTAATTTCAATTTATTTTAGATTACTTATTCAAATTCACCCCATGAGAACCCCTCAGCCGAATTACGCATTCAATGAATTTTCTGTGTAGCTCGTGCCGTGATCTTAACGTTATGAATTTTGCTGTGAAGCTTGAGCTGTGATCTTAACGTAACATACTTCGATTACTTTGTACAGTAATTAATAGACAGATATTTATTATCTTTTTCTTTGATTTGTATTCAGTGTCTTATATTAGATATTTTTTCACACTTATAAATATGTTTTTGAGAATGTTTAAATAAGTATTGAACAAAATGAACACATTTAAATGTTAGGTTCTCGTTTCATTTTCACCTCATTCCAGATTACTAATTCAAATTCACCCCAAGTTAAGCTTTCGGCCGAATTTCGCATTCAATGAATTTACTGTGTTGCTCGTGCCGTGACCTTAACTTCTATTACTTTGTATGATAATTAATAGACAGGTAATTATTATCTTTCTGTTTTATTTATATTCAGTGTTTTACATTATATTTTAATACACACTTAAAATATGTTTTTGAAAATTTTTAAATGACTATTGAACTAAACAAACAGATTTTTATGAATAAATTATTATTTCACAGGTCTCGATTTTATATTCTTATAATTAGTAGTTTGTAATAGTAGGGGTTTTTTGCAGATCAACCCCGTTTTTATTCTTTCCTATTATTTTGTTTTCATGTTTTTTTAATTCTTGTTTTCGCTCATTGATTTGGATGTTATACGCTATTTCAGTGATTTAAACGTTTTTCTTCTATCTCCTGAAATTTACAAGTTTTTATTTGAGACGGGTGAGGCATTGGATTATGTCAATTTTCCCATAATTGTATCTCTATTTAGTACCAGGTTAACCGAGCCTTGCTCGTTGGTTTTAATTGACTTTTGTTATAGTGTCATGGTAATCAAGCTATTAAATCTACACCAGACTCTTCACAGCTAACAGCTGTTAAAAAACTGCTTAAAATTTATGTTCCTTTATTTTTGTTTACTTTTAGTTGTTCTTTCGTTACCAAAATAGCAACCTATAAGACCAATGTTAAAAATAACGATTTTGTTAACTTAAATTTAGACCAACGTTGTGTATTTGACGGTTTTGTTACTGTCTTGACTGTGCAGTTCTTTCGTGGAACTAACGTATTTTAAACTCAACTTTTTATTAATTTACGAATTTAGGGCAACCCTTTGAGGGGGGGTCTAGCCTGTCGGTACTTGAGACTTAGAGCAATTAACAAATTTGGGGCAACCCTCTAAAGGGGCATGGGGGCGAAGCCCCCATCGAGCCGCAGGCGAGTCTATAATATATACAGCCCCATATGTAACTGACTGACTCACTGATGATCTTAAATTCCTGAAGCGACCGTTTAAGATAGAGACTTGAAATTTGGCATGGACATTCTTTGAGATGTTTCAATTTAGGAAAAATCATAAAACAACAACTTTTTTACTTTAAAACTATAAAAAAAGGTAAAAAATACAGATTTGTCGGTAACGTAGTTCAGCCGTATCAGCGTATATCAACGCGTGGTATCGTAGATCACTTTGCAGGTTTAGTTCTCGCTCGTGTTTAAATGATCTCTTTCAACTACACCCGTGTTTGAAACAATATTAGTATTCTATATAAGCATGAACGTCTTGTGTTGACAATGGTGTTTCGATGCAATGAGAGCGGTTTATTTCGCCAGGGTAATACTCGCTTTGATTTATACAGTATTATCGCCCAAAAACTACAAATTTTCAACATTCAAATTATAAAAAATTCTAAAAATACGAGGTGTAAGTAAGGAAGTACGATGGTTCTTAAAGATGTCGCTTGGAGCGCTATTATAGTCGCTTAGTTCTCGCTTGTATTTAAATGATATCTTTTAACTACACCTCTTCCCGATAATTTCACTCATTTGGGCGTACAGTTGTTTGCGTATGGTTTTCCCTCTGATTGCTGTGTTGTTATTGAAAATGAAGTTTACTGAATCGAAACCGTATCTTTACATTCAGGTGATGTCCGCTTTGATTTCTATATTAATTGCTAAAAATATTTTAGGTCTTATTACATTTTCTAGACTTTGGTTTTCTCATGCTGGAAAATTTCTTGTAGGTTTTCGCATAAAAAATTACCTAATACAGTAATTATAACTTAATTTTCAACTATTTGTATGCTGTCTCTCTATATGAATCCCCAGATTGAATATAGCGCTTCAGTTGATAGTTCTGGTGCAGTTTTACTTTGAAGAGTTGAACGTGTCCCAACACGTTTGACATCCGGTCTTTGACCTATTTGCTGCTGTCCAATCAGGCTTAGATTTTAGTTTAGGAAACGATTGAACATATTAAGTTATAGAACGATTGAACTTTCCATTCTTACCTTCGCTAACGTTTACCTACTTCCGACGTTTTTTAAGACCATCTACATATCTGATGACCCATCAGGCTGAGAAATATTATAATAACCAATTGAATTAAACTCAATAGTAATTTTTTCGCTGCCACTTTGTCCGTGAAACTTCCTCAATGCAGTGCTCTCACCTAAAGTCCCGATTTACCCTATTATTGTTGTAATTGAAAACTATTCTATGCTTATCAATTATTGTTAATCTTTCAGTATATTTTAATCTAACCAATGGTTTTCCCTCTCATTGCTGTGTTATTATTGAAAATGAAGTTTACTGAATCGAAACCGTATCTTTACATTCAGGTGATGTCCGCTTTGATTTCTATATTAATTGCTAAACAGATTTTAGGTCTTATTACATTTTCTAGACTTTAGTTTTCTCACGCTGGAAAATTTCTTGTAGGTTTTCGCATAAAAAATTACCTAATACAGTAATTATAACTTAATTTTCAACTATTTGTATGCTGACTCTCTATATGAATCCCCAGATTGAATATAGCCCTTTAGTTGATAGTTCAGGTGCAGTTTTACTTTGAAGAGTTGAACGTGTCCCAACACGTTTGACATCCGGTCTTTGACCTATTTGCTGCTGTCCAATCAGGCTTAGATTTTAGTTTAGGAAACGATTGAACATATTAAGTTATAGAACGATTGAACTTTCCATTCTTACCTTCGATAACGTTTACCTACTTCCGACGTTTTTTAAGACCATCTACATATCTGATGACCCATCAGGCTGAGAAATATTATAATAACCAATTGAATTAAACTCAATAGTAATTTTTTTGCTGCCACTTTGTCCGTGAAACTTCCTCAATGCAGTGCTCTCACCTAAAGTCCCGATTTACCCTATTATTGTTGTAATTGAAAACTATTCTATGCTTATCAATTATTGTTAATCTTTCAGTATATTTTAATTTAACCAATTATCCTTTTTTGGCTATTATTTCACAATTGGTTTATTTACTACCATTGGTTGAAAATGCATAACGTGCGCCGATTTTATGGTTCTTAAGCTGCAACTTTCTTTATTTTAAGACTATATTAACTTCATGACTTCATGATTATAGTACCTAATACCCTGTGATCTATTCATACTACTGGGGCTCTATTTTTATAAATTTTCTGAACTAATATACATAACATTTAAAATTGTTAAATTAATAATTGCTGATTTCGAATGATAAAATTGTTATCGTTTCTCTATATGGTACATATATGATTCCTGGTTTCTTGGCCACCCCGTGGCGGAACTGAAGCATCTTAGCCTATACCACATTTTTTTATTTCAAATATCTTGATTTTGTTCCGTTTTTCTTCTATTACATACAACGATCCTATATATAAACTTATAATTTTATTCCACTTTTATCTTTTCAGAATACAGCTACTATTACCTCAATCATGTGCAATCATAATCGTATCTCCAAATTTTTACAAAACAACTTTTGAGCATGACTATTTACATAGTTCATTAATATTTCACAACTCCATTATATTTTTTAACGAATTAAGGGGGGAGTGGGATTAAACCATGAGCCGTGAGCAAATTTCAAAGCTTATTATTATTTATTGTGAGTAGTGTGTATTGGCGGCTTCTGTTACCGCCGTTGGAGTTGAGCCCTCAACTAGCCTGTTCATTGTATGAGGTTTTGACAGAAATTTATGGAATTGGGGCAACCAATTATTGGGTTGTACCCTCCATCAAGCATAACACCTAGAATATTTACATAAATAATATTTATCTCACAGCTCAGTTTTTAAACTATTTACTAAGGAGGGGTATTAAAACCTACTAATAGGAGATTATTAAAGCTTTTTTACTATTGATTGTGAATTTAGAGTATTAGATGGTTTTGTTACTGTCTTGGCTGTCCAGATCTTGTGTGGAACTAAACTATTTCAAACTTGACTTTTTATTAATTCAAACTAGGGGGCAACTCCTCTGGGGGCATGGGGGCGGAGCCCCCATCGAGCCGTAGGCGAGTCTATAATATATACAGCCCTATGTGTAACTGACTGACTCACTGATGATAGTAATGTCCTGAAGCGACCGTTTAAGATAGAGACTTGAAATTTGGCATGGACATTCTTTGAGATGTTTCAATTTAGGGAAAATCATAAAACTACGATTTTTTTACTTTTAAACTATAAAAAAGGTAAAAAATATAGATTTGTCGGTAACGTAGTTCAGCCGTGTGAGCATATATCACCGTTTGGGTAACGTAGATCTTGCAGGTTTAGTTCTCGCTCGTGTTTAAATGATCTCTTACAACTACACCCGTGTTTGATACAAATATTGTATTTCATACGAACATGAACATCTTCATGTACACGACGGTGATTCGATGCATTGAGAGCGGGTTATTTCACCAGGGTAATACTAGCTTTGATTTTATTATGCCCAAAAACTACAAATTTTCAACTTTCAAATTATAAAAATACCGAGGTGTCGGTAAGGAAGTAGGTTGGTTCTTAAAGATATCGCTTGGAGCGCTATTATAGTCGCTTAGTTCTCGCTTGTATTTAAATGATGTCTTTTAACTACACCTCTTCCTGATAATTACTCTCAATTGGGTGCATAGTTGTTTGCGTATGGTTTTCCTTCTGATTGTTGTGTTATTATTGAAAATGAAGTTTACTGAATCGAAAGCGTATATTTACATTTAGGTGATGTCCGCTATGATTTCTATAGTAACTTTAAATTAAGGTCGCTTAATTCTCGGTTGTATTTAAATTATGTCTTTTAACCACACCTGTTCCTGATGAAGTTTTCGTGACAGTTTTGATGAGCAGTGATCTTAAGCGTTGTATAAACTACGTTAGTGTAAATTTCAGTTTACAGTATATTGTAATATAGCTGTAACTGTAATATAGCATTTGTTTTAAGGATGGTGAAATAAATTTAATGCACTTACTCTAAAGTAATACGAAAATGTTGATTGAAATGTGAGGTTCTCGTTTCGTTTTATTTAAATTCATTTGTTCATATTGGCCTTTGCTATTACTCTTGTCTTTTGAGAGACGATTGAGCGTAGTGCTGGAATATTTTGTTACAATATTATATTATTAATTTTATCATTACTATGGTGAGCTCTACGAAGCTTGTGCGAATACTTTAAACATATTATTCTAGTACTGCATATTTTTTGCCGCAGTAACGCCCGCAAAGTAAATGATTAATTGCTAAAAATATTGTAGGTCTTACTACATTTTCTAGACTTTAGTCTTCTCATGCTGGAAAATTTCTTGTAGGTTTTCGCACAAAAAAAACCCTAATACAGTAATTATTCTTAATTTTCTACTATTTGTATGCTGTCTCTCTATATGAATCCCCAGATTGAATATAGCGCTTCAGTTGATAGTTCTGGTGCAGTTTTACTTTTAAGGTTGAACGTGTCCCAACACGTTTGACATCCGGTCTTTGACCTATTTGCTGCCGTCCAATCAGGCTTAGATTTTAGTTTAGGAAACGATTGAACATATCAAGTTATAGAACGATTGAACTTTCCATTCTTACCTTGGCTAATGTTTACCTACTTCCGACGTTTTTTTTAAACCATCTACATATCTGATGACCCATCGGGCTGAGAAATATTATAATAACCAATTGAATTAAACTCAATAGTAATTTTTCTCGCTGCCACTTTGTCCGTCAAACTTCCTCAATGCAGTGCTCTCACCTAAAGTCTCGATTAACCCTATTATTGTTGTAATTTAAAACTATTCTATACTTATCAATTATTGTAACTCTTTCAGTATATTTTAATTTAACCGATAATCCTTTTTTGGCTATTATTTCACAATTGGTTTTTTTTTACTACCATTGGTTGAAAATGCATAATGTACGCCGATTTTATGGTTCTTAAGTTGCAACTTTCTTCATTTTAAGACTATATAAAGACTTAAAGACTTCATGATTATAGTACCTAATACCCTGTGATCTATTACATTTTTTTTTTTTTTTTTTTTTTTTTTTTTTTTTTTTTTTTTTTTTTTGAGGGAGAGGCGGAAAAATGCATTACGCACACAGGTGGCCAGCCTGTAGTGTGGGGCTCCCCTAAAAACGAGTTTACCCACTAAAAAACCTCCTCTACTCTTTAGGAATCTAACCTGGAATTGTTTGTCACATTACGTCAGGCTAGGCCTAAATTTGGCTTACGCCCGTGGGGCTCGCTCCTTATCCAGCCGCTCGATCAAGGGATCTGGGCCACTTCACGGTCCAGATCGGTTTTCTTTTCCAGGAGGATGCCCCGGACGAACTGTGACAAACAATCCCAGTTGCCCTCATCCTCCAAAATCTTTTGGCAGACCGAGTCCACCGAAAATGCACCAAAGATTTGTGTGGCCTCCAGGCGGGGCCCTTCCCAACGGGGACAGCGGAAGAATGTGTGTTCCGCATCGTCGGGAACACCCGGGCAATAAATGCAGTCCGGTGAACCGGTCTTTCCCATACGGTTCAGGTACGACCGAAAATAGCCGTGACCTGTCAAAAATTGGGTCAGGTAGTAGTCCACCTCCCCATGCCGCCGTTCCACCCATGGTTGGACCTGCTTGATAAGTCGCGCAGTCCATCGTCCTCGGGTGTCGTGCTCCCAGCTGTGTTGCCACTGCTGGTAGGTTCGGGAGCGCTCTTCTGTTCTTGCCGTGTCCTTGCCGATCTCGCCTTGTCTCTGATAAATCGCTTTCCTCTCCCCTGCCAAGAGCTTGACAGGGATGACTCCGGCGACCACCAGGACGGCAGGCTCGGACACTGTCCGGTAGGCGGAACACACCCGGAGCGCAGCTTGACGCTGAACCCGGGCGAGTCGCAACCTGTAGCACTCCTTATCTAGAGCGCCTGCCCACACCTCTGCCCCGTAAAGAAGCACGGACTGGACCGCGGACATCAACAGACGTCTTCTGCTGGATCGGGGACCCCCGACATTGGCCATCAGCCTACTAAGGTAAGTCACTACCTTAGCGGCCTTGTCCGCCGTACGGAAGATCTGATCCCTCCAGCTTAACTTGGTGTCCACCATAACCCCGAGGTATTTGGCGGCACGAGTTGATGTGACCACCTCCCTTCCCACTCGAAACGGGACGACGGTGTCGATCCTCTTCTTCGTAAGAATCACGATCTCCGTCTTACTGAGAGCAAGTGAGAGACCGTGATCGGACATCCAGTTGTTGACCACCCGCATAACTCGGTTCAACTTCAGTTGGGCCAGCTCAACGTTGCGTGCAGCAATGAGAGCTGCGACGTCATCGGCGTACCCAACCAAAGTGGTTTCCTCAGGCATCTCGGACCTCAGGAGGCTGTCATAGGCAACGTTCCAGAGATCCGGGCCGAGTATTGAACCTTGTGCGGCACCAGAAGTGACTTCCATCGTCCGCGTTCCGTCCCTCGTGTCATAAATCAGGCTTCGAGAGCGTAGATAATCCTCGACGAGCCGCAACAGATATGCAGGAATACGAAAGGTGTTGCGAAGCGCATCCAACATATCGACCCACCTCGCCGAGTTGAAGGCATTCTTGACATCAAGCGTAACAAGAAGCACTACTCGGCGGGAGAAATGGTTGTGGCTCGCGGCTCTCTCCACAGCTCTCTGAACTTCGGTGACAGCGTCGATCGTTGACCGTCCCTTTCTGAAGCCGTACTGACGGGGGCATAAGTCCCCGGCAGCTTCCACGGCAGAAGTCAGGCGGGAACGGATCAGCTTCTCGAACAGCTTCCCAGCCGTGTCCAACATGCAGAGAGGCCTGTGGGACGACGGCAGCTCGGGATCACCTTTGCCCTTGCTGATCAGTACAAGCCTGGCTGTTTTCCAGGGAGCCGGAAACACCCCTTCTACCAAACAGGCATTGTACATTCTCAACAACAAGTCAGCGTTGATTAAAAATACTTTCTTTAAAGCCTCACTGGGAATCCCATCCGGGCCAGGAGCCTTGTTGCTCTTCAGGGAGAGAACGGAGGTTTCCAGCTCCTCGAAAGTGAAAAGTGGAACGTCCTCTACCCGTCCGAAGTCAACCGGCGGTCGCTGTGGATGTTCAGGAAACAACGCAGCGACGATCCTCCCCATGGTGGCGCCCTCCATGATGGAAGGTGGAGAGCGGGCGCCGAGTTTCTGTGTTACAAGTTTGTAACCCAGGCCCCACGGGTCGGAATCAACGTCGTCACGAAGTCTCCTCCAGCTATTCGCCTTGCTCCTGTTGATCGCCTGGCGGAGAGATTTTCTCGCAGCTTTATAGGCCTCCGACTTACGAACTCTGTCTGCGGGAATTCTCGCTCTAGTGGCGGCTCGTCTAGTTCTTAAACATGTTCTTCTGAGTTCCGCAATCTCTTCAGTCCACCAGTAAACGGGTTGTTTGTCGCGTCGGGGTTTCCTTCGCGGCGACGCGACAAACAACCCGTTGTTAAAATTGTTAAACTAATAATTTCTGATTTTGAATGATAAAATTGTTATCGTTTCTCTATATGGTACATATATGATTCCTGCGTTTCTTGGCCACCCCGTGGCGGAACTGAAGCATCTTAGCCTATACCATTTTTTTTTATAATTTCATATATCTTGATTTTGTCCCGTTTTTCTTCTATTACATACAACGATCCTCTATATAAACTTATAATTTTATTCCACTTTTATCTTTTCAGAATACAGCTATTATTACCTCAATCATGTGCAATCATAATCGTATCTCCAAATTTTTACACAACTTTTGAGCATGACTATTTACATAGTTCATTAATATTTCACAACTCCATTATATTTTTTTACGAATTAAGGGGGGAGTGGGATTATACCATGAGCCGTGAGCAAATTTCAAAGCTTATTATTATTTATTGTGAGTAGTGTATATTGGCAGCTTCTGTTACTGCCGTTGGAGTTGAGCCCTCAACTAGCCTGTTCATTGTATGAGGTTTTGACAGTAATTTAAGGAATTGGGGCAACCAATTATTGGGTTGGACCCTCCATCAAGCATAACACCTAGAATATTTACATAAATAATATTTATCTCACAGCTCAATTTTTTTTAAACTATTTACTAAGGAGGAGTATGAAAACCTACTAATAGGAGATTATTAAAGCTTTTTTTACTATCGATTGTGAATTTAGAGTATTAGATAGTTTTGTTACTGTCTCGGCTGACCCGTTCTTCGGTTGGAACTAACCTGTTTAACAACTTGACTTCTTATTAATTTACCAATTTAGGGAAACCCCTAAGGGGCATGGGACGAAGCCCCATCGAGCCGTAGGCGAGTCAATAATATATACAGCCCCATGTGTAACTGACTCACTGACTGACTCATCCATACAAATTCTAGACAACTTCCGGGTGAGCTGGAAACGTGATTTTTTGCATACTTGTGGCTTGAGGTCTGACATCCCCGGGAAAATCCTGAAAACCGACAATCTTTCATTTCAACCCCCTCAAAAAAATTAGCAATGTTGCATTTGGTAACCCGAATTTGTAAGGTTTTACTATTTTCGCTGTAACTTTTGAACGAGAGGTCCTACCTCAAATCTGAGGGAAAATCGTTAGTTGGGAATTAGACGCTCTACAAGATTGGTCCTATGAAATTTTACCGTATCTCACCCCCTTCACCCTTAAAAAGGGGCTTACTTTCAAAATTTCTAAAACTTTTCTAAAAAATTGCGCTATTTTGATATCTTTATTTGCTATTATGTAACATATATGCATGAATTTCTGTTTATATTATGACCTCAACAGGTTATTTCTATATTAGTAGCCATTTGCCTATTTTAATGGAAGATTAGTCCAAAAAAGTGGTAAAATCACAAAATTATTTACATTTTTTTCATGTAATGTGTTAGTAATTCACTTTAACCTGGCAAATATATTGATATTTCGATATATGATTTGCCATTATTATATACTATTATAAACGCTCTACAAGTTTGGTCCTTTGACATTTTACCGTATCTCATCCCCTTCACAATTAAAAGGGGCTTACTTCCAAAATTTCAAAATCCGTCAACAAAAATTGCACTCTTTTAATATTTTTCATTTACTATTATGGCACATCGATGAGTAAAATTTTGTACATATTATGCCCTAATATAGATCTAACTGTAGTAGCATTCATTGAACAAGTTCAACCTAAGTTTAGTACAAAAAAACGTAAACAAACTAAATCCTTAACATTTTTTTAGGTATATTGTTTGTAATTTACTTTTACCTGGTAAATATACTGCTATATCGATACATGTTTTACCAGTATTTCATTCTATTTTAGATGCTCTACAAGTTTGGTCCTGTAAAATTTTGACGTATCTCGCCCCCTTGACCCTTAAAAAGGGGTGTACTTTCAAAATTTCTAAAGTTTTTCGAAAAAATTGCGCCACTTTGATATTTTTATTTAATATTATGTAACATATATGCATGAATTTCTTTTTATATTATGACCTCAACAGGTTCTATCTGTAAAACAAGCTTTTTGCCAATTTCAATCGAATTTTAGCCCAAAAAAATAAATTGTAAAAACACAAAATTCTCAACATTTTTTTTATGTAAAGTGTTCGTAATTCACTTAAACTTGGTAAATATACGGCTATATTGATATATCTTTCGCCATTACTATATTCTACTATAGACGCTCAACAAGTTTGGTATTGTGACACTTTGGAGTATCTCGCCCACTTCACCCGTAAAAAAGGGTGTAATTTCAAACTTATACATTCTTCCACAAACAATTCGCTATTTTAATGTTTTTTATTTACTATTATGGCGCACAGATGCCTCAAACTTAGTAAATACTATTGACCAAACTAGTTCTTACTATTTAAGAAGCCATTGATCAATTTCAATCAAATTTAAGACCAACACAATTGAAAAAAACACGAAATTATTGACATTTTTCATGTAAAGTGTTTGTAAATTACTTTATACTGAAAATTTTACTGCCATATTGATTTATATTTTGCCAATAATTTGTTCTATTTTAGACGCTCTACAAGTTCGGTCCTTTGCGATTTGGCAGTTTCTCATCCCCTTCACCCTTGAAAAGGAGCGTACTTTCACGATATTGAAAGTCTATTTGCTACTTGACTATTCGTTGTTTCCACGTATTTTTTTTTAACTTCCTCTAAACTACTAACGGCGATTTCCTTTCGGCATCGATTCGTTATCGTCTACTAACACTTCGGGAGAACCATTATAGGGGGCATGGGGGCGGAGCCCCCATCGAGCCGTAGGCGAGTCCTATAAATATACAGCCCCATGTGGAACTCACTCACTCATCTATACAAATTCTAGACAACTTGCGGGTGAGCTAGAAACTTGATTTTTGGCATGCGGGTGGCTTGAGGTCTGATACCCCCGGGAAAAGTCTGAAAACTGAAAATTTTTCATTTCAACCCCCGCAAAAAAATAACGAAGGGTGGAAACCGGTAACCCCGAAATGTAAGGTTTTACTATTTTCGCTGTAACTTTTGAACGATTGGTCCTAACTCAAATCTGAGGGAAAATCGTTAGTTGGGAATTAAATGCTCTACAAGATTGGTCCTATAACATTTTATCATATCTCATCCCCTTCACCCTTAAAAAAGGGAGTACTTCCAAAATTTCAAAATTCGTCAACAAAAATAGCACTATTTTAATATTTTCATTTAGTATTATGGCACATTGATGAGTGAAATTTTGTACATATTATGCCCTATTATAGGTCTAACTATAGTAGTATTCATTGGTCAATTTCAACGTAAGCTTAGTCCAAAAAAATCGTAAACAAACGAAATCCTTAACATTTTTTCATGTATATTGTTTGTTATTTACTTTTACCTGGTAAATATACTTCTATATCGATAAATGTTTTTCCAGTTTTGTATTCTATTTCAGATGCTCTACAAGTTAGGTCCTATGACATTTTATCGTATCTCATCCCCTTCACCCTTAAAAAGGGGCGTACTTCCAAAATTTCAAAATTTGTCAACAAAAATTGCACTATTTTAATATTTTTATTTAGTATTATGGAACATTAATGAGTGAAATTTTGTACATATTATGCCCTATTATAGGTCTAACTATAGTGGTATTCATTTGAGGATTTCAATCTAAGTTTAGTCCTAAATAATCGTAAAAACACAAAATTCTTTAAAAAATTTCATGTATACTGTTTGTAAATTGATATAATCTGGCAAATGTACTGCAAAATTGATATATTATTTTGCCAGTATTATATTTTATTTTAGACGCTCTACAAGTTCAATTGTTTACAATTTCGCCGTATCTCACCCCCTTCAACCTTAAAAGGAGTGTACTTTCAGAATTTCAAAATTTTTCTTCAAACGTTTTGCTATTATGATATTTTTATTTACTATTATGTAATATGTATGCATGAATTTCTATTTATATTATGACCCTCGACCGGTTCTATCTATAGAAGAAGCTTTTTGCCAATTTTAATAGAATTTTAGCCCAAAAAATTGTAAAAAAACAAAATTATTAACATTTATTCATGTAAAGTGTTCGTAATTCACTTAATCTTGGTAAATATACTGCTATATTGATATATGTTTTGCCATTACTATATTTCATTATAGACACTCTACAAGTTTGGTTCTATGATATTTTGGCGTATCTCACCTCCTTCACCCTTTAAAAGTGGTGTAATTTCAAACTTTATACATTCTTCCAAAAACAATTCGCTATTTTAATATTTTTTATTTACTATTATGGCACACAGATGCCTCGAAATTAGTAAATTTATGACCAAAACAATTGAAAAAAAAAACACGAAATGATTGACATTTTTTCATGTAAAGTGTTTGTAAATTACTTTATACTGACAAATTTACTGCCATATTGATTTATATATCCCCCGTAATTTGTTCTATTTTAGACGCTCTACAAGTTCGGTCCTTTGCGATTTGGCAGTATCTCACCCACTTAACATTTGAAAAGGAGAGTACTTTGACGATATTGAAATTATTTCACAACAATTACTCTTGTTATTTGACTATTTGTTGTTTCCACGTATTTTTTAACTTCCTCTAAACTACTAACGGCAATTTCCTTTCGGCATCGATTCGTTTTATCGACCACTAACAATTCGGGGGAACTACTATAGGGGGCATGGGGGCGGAGCCCCCATCGAGCCGTAGGCGAGTCAATAATATATACAGCCCCATGTGTAACTGACTCACTGACTGACTCATCCATACAAATTCTAGACAACTTCCGGGTGAGCTGGAAACGTGATTTTTTGCATACTTGTGGCTTGAGGTCTGACATCCCCGGGAAAATCCTGAAAACCGACAATCTTTCATTTCAACCCCCTCAAAAAAATTAGCAATGTTGCATTTGGTAACCCGAATTTGTAAGGTTTTACTATTTTCGCTGTAACTTTTGAACGAGAGGTCCTACCTCAAATCTGAGGGAAAATCGTTAGTTGGGAATTAGACGCTCTACAAGATTGGTCCTATGAAATTTTACCGTATCTCACCCCCTTCACCCTTAAAAAGGGGCTTACTTTCAAAATTTCTAAAACTTTTCTAAAAAATTGCGCTATTTTGATATCTTTATTTGCTATTATGTAACATATATGCATGAATTTCTGTTTATATTATGACCTCAACAGGTTATTTCTATATTAGTAGCCATTTGCCTATTTTAATGGAAGATTAGTCCAAAAAAGTGGTAAAATCACAAAATTATTTACATTTTTTTCATGTAATGTGTTAGTAATTCACTTTAACCTGGCAAATATATTGATATTTCGATATATGATTTGCCATTATTATATACTATTATAAACGCTCTACAAGTTTGGTCCTTTGACATTTTACCGTATCTCATCCCCTTCACAATTAAAAGGGGCTTACTTCCAAAATTTCAAAATCCGTCAACAAAAATTGCACTCTTTTAATATTTTTCATTTACTATTATGGCACATCGATGAGTAAAATTTTGTACATATTATGCCCTAATATAGATCTAACTGTAGTAGCATTCATTGAACAAGTTCAACCTAAGTTTAGTACAAAAAAACGTAAACAAACTAAATCCTTAACATTTTTTTAGGTATATTGTTTGTAATTTACTTTTACCTGGTAAATATACTGCTATATCGATACATGTTTTACCAGTATTTCATTCTATTTTAGATGCTCTACAAGTTTGGTCCTGTAAAATTTTGACGTATCTCGCCCCCTTGACCCTTAAAAAGGGGTGTACTTTCAAAATTTCTAAAGTTTTTCGAAAAAATTGCGCCACTTTGATATTTTTATTTAATATTATGTAACATATATGCATGAATTTCTTTTTATATTATGACCTCAACAGGTTCTATCTGTAAAACAAGCTTTTTGCCAATTTCAATCGAATTTTAGCCCAAAAAAATAAATTGTAAAAACACAAAATTCTCAACATTTTTTTTATGTAAAGTGTTCGTAATTCACTTAAACTTGGTAAATATACGGCTATATTGATATATCTTTCGCCATTACTATATTCTACTATAGACGCTCAACAAGTTTGGTATTGTGACACTTTGGAGTATCTCGCCCACTTCACCCGTAAAAAAGGGTGTAATTTCAAACTTATACATTCTTCCACAAACAATTCGCTATTTTAATGTTTTTTATTTACTATTATGGCGCACAGATGCCTCAAACTTAGTAAATACTATTGACCAAACTAGTTCTTACTATTTAAGAAGCCATTGATCAATTTCAATCAAATTTAAGACCAACACAATTGAAAAAAACACGAAATTATTGACATTTTTCATGTAAAGTGTTTGTAAATTACTTTATACTGAAAATTTTACTGCCATATTGATTTATATTTTGCCAATAATTTGTTCTATTTTAGACGCTCTACAAGTTCGGTCCTTTGCGATTTGGCAGTTTCTCATCCCCTTCACCCTTGAAAAGGAGCGTACTTTCACGATATTGAAAGTCTATTTGCTACTTGACTATTCGTTGTTTCCACGTATTTTTTTTTAACTTCCTCTAAACTACTAACGGCGATTTCCTTTCGGCATCGATTCGTTATCGTCTACTAACACTTCGGGAGAACCATTATAGGGGGCATGGGGGCGGAGCCCCCATCGAGCCGTAGGCGAGTCTATAATATATACAGCCCCATGTGTAACTGACTCACTCACTTATATGGGATACGAATTTCTGACGTAACTATTTAAGCTAGAGACTTGAAATTTTGCATACGTCTAGCCTGAATGGTCAATGTTAAGGATAAAATCTTAAACTTGCAAATTTGTAGTTTTAACCTACTAAAAAATTCAAAATGGCGGACTTCCGAAATTGTAATTTTAGTTTTTTTGGCTCTAGCGGCCAAACGCTTCGTCCTATCTAAAATCTGAGGACAATACTACAATAGGGAATTTAATTTTCTACAATTTCGGTCCTTTGACTTCTTATCGTATCTCAAACCGTTAAGCCTCCAGAGCGTTTTTAATGAAATGCCGTTTTCGATTTTCGGGCTCTAGTGACTAAACGGATGGCTGTAAAAATTTTGTTAAGGTTGATTTCGATAGATCTTTTTAATATCTACAATTTTGTCCCTTATATATTTTGCCGTATCTCTACTCGTTTACTCACAAAATTTATTTTTCACTTTTTCCGGATTTTGTGAACGTAAGTAGTGGGAAAATACCGGTTCTGGTCCACTAGAGAAATCGTAATTTTAGTATTTCAGCTCTAGCGGCCTAACGGTTAGTCTTATCTGAAATCTGAGAGCACTATTACGATAGGGAATTGGATGATCTACAATTTTGGTCCTTTGACTTTTTGTCGTACATGTCACCGTTAACCTTCCAAACTGATTTTTGTGAAATTTATATTTAGATTCAGGGCTCTAGCGACTAAATGGTTTGTCCTACAAAAATATTTAAATGACAAATTTTATAGGTCTTTTTAATATCTACAATTTTGATTCTAACATACTTTGCCGTAATCAAAGTTAAGACAAAAACAATAAAAAAAAACACGAAATGATTGACATTTTTACATGTAAAGCGTTTGTAAATTACTTTATACTGAAAAATATACTGCCAAATTGATTTATATTTCGCCAGTAATTTGTTCTAATTTAGACTCTCTACAAGCAATCAGATGCTCTTCAGATGCAATTTAGATGCTCTTTGCAATTTGGCAGTTTCTCACCCCCTTCACCCTCGAAAAGGAGCGTACTTTCACGATATCGAAATTCTTTCACAAAAATTGCTCTATTTCAACATTTTTCGTTTACTGTTATGGCACATAGAAGCCACAAATTTAGATTATACTATGACCATATCTAGGTCTTACTATAGGTGCAGCCATTGGTCAAGTTCAGTATAGAAGTTGTTCAAAAAAAACTGTGAAAATACGAAATTATATATATTTTCTAATTTATAGTTTTTTTGTGATTTTGATCCGGTGAAAGTACTGCCATACCAATATATGTTTTGTCAGGATTATATTATTTTTAGATGCTCTACAAACTCAGCCCTTTGAGATTATATAGCATCTCATCCCCTTCACCCTTAAAAAGGGGCGTAATTTCAAAATTTCAATTTCAATTTTTACTAAGGGGTATTAAAACACATTCATAGAAGATTTTGAAAGCTTTTTTTACTATTTTGTATATTAATTTTGTGTATGAAACCGTTTTGTTGCTGTCTTTAATGTCTAGCTCTTCCGTGGAACTAAACTATTACATACTTGACTTTTTATTATTCTACAAATTTAGGGCAATCTTTAAGGGGGCATGGGGGCGGAGCCCCCATCGAGCCGTAGGCGAGTCTAATAAACTATACAGCCCTATGTGTAACTGACTGACTGACTGACTCACATATATGGGATACAAATTTCTGACGTAACTATTTAAGCTAGAGACTTGAAATTTGGCATACGTCTAGCCTGAACGGTCAATGCTAAGTGTAAAATCTTAAGCTTGCAAATTTTTTGTTTTGACCTACTAAAAAAAAATCAAAATGGCGGATTTCCGAAATTGTAATTTTACTTTTTTGGCTCTAGCGGCCAAACGCTTCGTCCTATCTAAAATCTGAGAACAATACTACGATAGGGAATTTAATTTTCTACAATTTCGGTCCTTTGACTTTTTATCGTTTCTCGCACCGTTAAGCCTCCAGAGCGTTTTTAATGAAATGCCGTTTTCTGTTTTCGGGCTCTAGTGACTAAACCGATGGTCGTAAAAATTTTGTTAAGGTTCATATCGATGGATCTTTTTGATATCTACAATTTCTTCCCTAGTATATTTTGCCGTATCTCTACTCGTTTACTCACAAAATTCATTTTTCACTTTTTCTGGATTTTGTTAACGTAAGTAGTGGGAAAATACCGGTTCTGGTCCACTAGAGAAATCGTAATTTTAGTTTTTCAGCTCTAGTGGCCTAACGGTTAGTCTTATCTGAAATATGAGAGCATATAACGATAGGGAATTGGATGATCTACAATTTTAATCCTTTGACTTTTTGTCGTACATCGCACCGTTAACCCTCCAAACTGATTTTTGTGAAATTTATATTTAGATTTAGGGCCCTAGCAACTAAATGGTTTGTCCTACAAAAATGTTTAAATGACAACTTTTATAGGTCTTTTTAATATCTACAATTTTGATTCTAACATACTTTGCCGTATCTCTTTCCGTTTACTCTCAAAATAATTTTTCACTTTTTCCCAGTTTTGTGATAAAAAAGCAGTGGCTTTTGGCCAACTAGAGAAACCGTAATTTTAGTATATTTCAACTCTAGCGGCTAAACGGTTAGGCCTTTCATAGATTTGAGACTACTACGGTACTGAATTGGATAAACTACGATTTTGGTCCTGTGACTTTTGTCGTACATCGCACCAATTGCGTAAATCTCCAGACTAATTTTTGTGCAATAGCGTTTTCGGTTTTTCCACTCTACTGACAAAACGATTGATCCTATCGAAAAATGTTGCTGAATATGACTTAAATATTCTATTAATGGCTTACAGTTTTCAGAACATTTGTCGTATCTCTACACATTAGATCTCAAAACAGATTTATTGCAGGACCAGAATAGTTACCGAAAACTTGAAATTGGGGACCTTACCTTCTTTTAAGAGACAGTTAAAAATATGAATTAAGCTATTGTCGGGGCTGGTGTTACTAATTTACATACTTTTTAGTAAGTTCCTCCTCGGATTGTAGGGAATCTTTTTAAAACTTTGGAGTCTATTGTGATTTCTATCTCGTTTATCAGATTTTATATTATTTCATTTTAATGTTATTTTATTGTTTTCACTGATTTATTGCAACAATTTTTTGACGAATTTAAAAGCTTTAATTATTATTGATTGTGAAAAGTGTGCATTAGCCTTTTGTTACTGTCTTGTTTGTGCACTTCTTTGGTAAAGCTAACCTGTTTAACACTCGACTTTTTTATTTACAAACTAATTCAGCGAACACATTGGAGTTAATAACCCTCAACAAGCCCGTTCACTGCATCAAGTTTTTACCGAAATTACGGAATTGGGGCAACAAATTAGGGAGTGGACCCTCCATCAAGGGCGGTCCCAGAGGGGGGTCAAGGGGGTCAAGACCCCCCCCCCCCAAAATGTTGTATGGATTGTAATAAGCTCCTTTTGCAAATAAACCTTTTTGCTTCAACGGATAATTTATCGTACGGAAAAAAATATCAAGCGGAACCTTAAGTTTAATTTCAAATATTTAAACCAATCTCATCGTATAAGCGTGGCGAACAGGTTACATGTTAAGAAGGGTTCACGCGCTAGTTGATTAAACAATTGATGCCGCCACATTTGACATTGACTATAACTCCAGGTTGCATGTTAAAAAATGGTTCACGTTAGTTGACGAAACGATTGACGCCGCCATATTTGACATTGACTTTAACTCCAGATTGCATATTAAACAAGGGTCCACGTTAGTTGACGAAACAATTGATGACGCAACATTTAACATTGCCTATTAACTCCAGATTGCATGTTAAACAAGGGTTCATGTTAGTTGACGAAACAATTGACATCTAATTAATTTGACATTGACTATAAATCCAGGTTGCATGTTAAAAAGATGGGTTCAAGCTAGTTGACTAATTTACACCACTATTTTTGACTTTTGGTCAACTTTCATAAAATAGCGAAATAATCTGTACAGTATATAAAAAATCTACAAGAATCTAACTAATACGTACCCTATCAACAAGGTTAACTTTATATAGAGTGCTAAATACATGTTAATTTTTTACCGTGACTGTTGCCATTTAACCCACGATTCCCGCCGTTTCCTTGGCAAGCATCTCACACTTTACATGCGTTTCCTAGGTTACCAATTTTAGCTGTTTTGGTTTGTCGCAACCAGCTTCAAAAATTTCAGATTATACTTTTAAATGTCTAATAATTTGTTGTATGTTTTAAAAACCAATTCGATTTGATGGTCTGTGAACAGGTTATTGAGATTGGATGCCATAAGCGTCATCAGAAACCAGCGACCAAGGAATACTATAGTATTCTTTGGTCGCTGTCAGAAACGTGTGGGTAATATGGAAAATAACAGATGGGAATGTGTAAACAAAGGACTGGTTACCAAGGAAACTTCGGAAATCGTGGGTAAAATGGTACCAATCAACAGTGGACAATTTTCGCTATCTTTGTAGCACTCTATATACCGGTAACCTCGTTGTACCCTATAAACGGCATTGGGGCATATAAAACACTATTATGATATCTTCACTCGATAATATGAACACTATAATCGCCTTCACAGCTTCTATATTTGTATTATAACATCTTCACCCAAATATATACCTTCACTATAAACTACACTGGCAGGGTGAATCATATTCAAATATTTTTCCGCCGTTAAAAACTGACCAATCAAGAGAGGATATTATGAAGAAGGATTCACGCACGAAATTAGATTAAACTTTGATCCCCTATATAAACAAATAATTTACTATTTGTTTCTACTAATTTTACCCTGGAGTGTAAAACTCTGAAGTGATTAAATATGGACCCATCTGAGTTTTTAGTTTAGGACTTGGCTTTGGTTCAATAAAAAAAAATTTGATAATATTTTTTAACCGTGACCCCCTCTAAAATGTACGACTGGGACCGCCCTTGCCCTCCATTCAGCATAACACCCAGAATAAATAATTATTATATCACTCTCAAAATATTTTAACAAATTTAAACTACGAAGAGTTATTAAAACCGATTCATAGGAGATTTTCAAAGCTTTTTTAACTATCGATTGTGAATTGTGTGTATTAAACGGTTTTGTTGCTGTCTTGGCTGTTCAGTTCTTCCTGTGGAACTAACCAATTTCATACTTGACTTTTTATTAATTTACGAATTTAGGGACACCCCTAAGGGGGCATGGGGGCGGAGCCCCCATCGAGCCGTAGGCGAGTCTAATAAACTATACAGCCCTATGTGTAACTGACTGACTGACTGACTTATATGGGATACGAATTTCTGACGTAACTATTTAAGCTAGAGACTTGAAATTTTGCATACGTCTAGCTTGCACGGTCAATGCTAAGTGTAAAATCTTAAACTTGCAAATTTTTAGTTTTAACCTACAAAAAAAATTCAAAATGGCGGATTTTCAAAATTGTAATTTTACTTTTTTGGCTCTAGCGGCCAAACGCTTTGTCCTATCTAAAATCTGAGAACAATACTACGATAGGGAATTTAATTTTCTACAATTTCGATCCTGTGACTTTTTATCGTATCTCGCACCGTTAAGCCTCCAGAGCGTTTTTAATGAAATGCCGTTTTCGTTTTTCGGGCTCTAGTGCCTAAACCGATGGTTGTAAAATTTTTTTTAAGGTTCATTTCGATAGATCTTTATAATATCTACAATTTCTTTTCTCGTATATTTTGCCGTATCTCTACTCGTTTACTCACAAAATTCATTTTTCACTTTTTCCGGATTTTGTGAACGTAAGTAGTGGGAAAACACCGGTTCTAGTCCACTAGATAAATCGTAATTTTAGTATTTCAGCTCTAGTGACCTAACGGTTAGTCTTATCTGAAATATGAGAGCATATTACGATAGGAAATTGGATGATCTACAATTTTGGTCCTTTTACTTTTTGTCGTACATCGCACCGTTAACCCTCCAAACTGATTTTTGTGAAATTTATATTTAGATTCAGGGCCCTAGCGACTAAATGGTTTGTCCTACGAAAATGTTTAAATGACAACTTTTATAGGTCTTTTTAATATCTACAATTTTGATTCTAACATACTTTGCCGTAGCCTATCTCTTTCCGTTCACTCTCAAAAAACATTTTTCACTTTTTCCCAGTTTTGTGATAAATAAGTAGTGGCTTTTGGACAACTATAAAGAAATCATAATTTTAGTATATTTTAGCTCTAGAGGCTAAATGGTTAGGCCTTTCATAGATTTGAGACTACCACGGTACTGAATTGGATGAACTACGATTTTTTTCCTGTGACTTTTTGTCGTACATCGCACCAATTGCGTATATATCCAGTCTAATTTTTTGCAATCGCGTTTTCAGTTTTTCCACTCTACTGACAAAACGATTGGTCCTATCGAAAAATGTTGCTGAATATGACTGGCTTACAGTTTTCAGAACATTTTGCCGTATCTCTACACATTAGCTCTCAAAACAGATTTATTACAGGACCAGAATAGTTACCGAAAACTTGAAATTGGGGACCTTACCTTCTTTTAAGAGACAATTAAAAATATGAATTCAGCTATTGTCGGGGCTGGTGTTACTAATTTACATACTTTTAGTAAGTTCCTCCTCGGAATTTAGGGAATCATTTTAAAACTTTCTAGTCTTTTGTGATTTCTATCTCGTTTATCAGATTTTATATTATTTCATTTTAATGTTATGTTATTGTTTTCACTGATTTATTGCAACAATTTTTGATGAATTTAAAAGCTTTAATTATTATTTATTGTGAGAAGTGTGCATTAGCCTTTTGTTACTGTTTTGGTTGTGCACTTCATTGGTAAAGCTAACCTGTTTAACACTCGACTTTTTTATTTACAAACTAATTCAGCGAACACATTGGAGTTAATAACCCTCAACAAGCCCGTTCACTGCATCAAGTTTTTTCAGAAATTACGGAATTGGGGCAACAAATTAGGGAGTGGACCCTCCATTCAGCATAACACAAAGAATAAATAATTATTGTATCACACTCGAAATATTTTAACAAATTTTAACTACGAAGAGTTATTAAAACCGATTCATAGGAGATTTTAAAAGCTTTTCTAGCTATCGATTGTGAATTGTGTGTATTAAACGGTTTTGTTACTGTCTTGGCTGTTCAGTTCTTCCGCAAAACTAACCAATTTCATACTTGACATTTTTTATTAATTTACGAATTTAGGGATACCCCTAAGGGGGCATGGGGGCGGAGCCCCCATCGAGCCGTAGGCGAGTTTAAAGCTATAAAGTGACTTCCAATTACATTAGGATAACATTATATAGTGTCTGGTTCATTTTTCGTTCTGTGGAATATTTGATCATAGTAACTGGAGAAACTAACAGACCACTTAGCATGTAAATAAAAGAATTTAACAAAATTATTCGGCTTGTTCACTAATAGACAATTTACTTTTTTTACGAAAACCATCCACTGATTGTCTGCTGCAGATGTATTGTTAGTACAAATAGCTGATGAACTCGTCATCAGCTGATTTTTTTCTCCCAAGTTCGTAAAAAAAACTACTTTAGAACCGCGCCGTGTTTATATCGGTTACCGTTTTCTGATTTAGCTCGTGGTGTTGTTTTTACATCCGTATAAATAATTTATTCCGATTACATTCTATTAAATTAACCCAAGGTATACGATTAAATTTTGAAGAATGCCTTAATAGTTAGAAATGTATTACCAGAAAAATGAAGGGTTTGTTTAGTTTCCAACTAGAATTTCTCAAAATTAAACAACCGACACTTTTCACCAAGTTAATTTAACTTGAAAGAGTTACATTAACGTTACCAATTATTGTAATTTCCCAAGATTACGCAATATGCTATTTTAACCACTTACCCCGTGGATCACTAGGCCGTGCTCACCGGGGCGGGGATCACTTATGTCGCTCAACCGGTGGATTAACGTCGTAATTACAGCAGCTGATCGATAACATGCAGCAGCCGCGTCGTGGGCCGTCGTGATCTCGACCCGCCCACGTCTAGTACTCGACACGCCTGTCGCCTGCCTACACACCGGCGCAAGCGGCATTACAACTTATGTGCAGCCAACCTAAACCACACATTATATTTTTTGCATAGCCTATATTTTGAGAATTTTTAACAATAAAAAAATAGAAGAAGAACATTAATTGCAGATTGAGAATTCGGATTGGATTTCTCTGTTTTTGTTTGGGAGTCTGAAATATTTTTTTTAGGAAACAAATTGTAAGTGTTTCAAATTAAATATTAATTTTGCAAAGCACAACCAATTTTAGTCCATTTGAACAATTATTTTGGCTTAAACTTTGTGCTGTGTAAAATTTTATTTATTTAAAGTTTTTTTTCAATCGTAAATAGTTTTTACTGTATCTAGACTGGAAAGTGCATAGTTCTTTTACATTATAATTGTGATTAAGTGTATTTGGGATTTATTTATATGACATGACTAGAATTTATGAAGTGCTATTAATCTTGTGTACAGAGCAAACGACCTAATGATTGCATTTACTATTTTCAGGTTGGTGGGAGAACATTATACCATAACGTGAGTATTCTCGACATAGTTATAAAATCTATTTATACTCATATAAAATTAAATTAACATTACACAACATAAACTTACAGTTCATGTTTCCATTTATATTTCTTAAAAAGTATAGGAAAAACAGAAAAGTTTAAAAAAATTTTAGAGAAGTATAAAAAAATGGAAAATTCCTACACACTGCTATGTTCTAGCATGTAGGTAATAGCAAACATCCATATTCAACACTCATGTTTCATCGATGCATTAAGAATCCTGTTAAGTATTCTTACTCCACTCTCCTACCAAGACCTTTTCTCTTATACATTTTTAATCCAATCATAACCCAACACTGTAAAAATAAGCGGAAATGGTTGATCGGAGTGTCTGGCCGGCGGCCCAACTGCCATCATCTGGTGGACGATTGATCCGCTGGACAAACACTGGAAGCAATAAAGTCCCAGCCCGGAACATCAACATTGAGGCCCGTGGAGCGACGACCGGATACGATAACTCTCTCACCCTTAAAAAGGAGACATTTCTCGCCGGCCTGCAAACGTTTCTTGAAAACGATAGCGCACTGGTTGGTTATGACGACCGATCTTTTAGTTTATTGAATTCGTATTGTCATAAATAAGTCCCTGTTATGCTAATACATGTCGGTTATTACATCAACTATTTATTTAAGGTAATGATAAAAATCGTGATTTATAAAAGATTTCCAAAAATAACTTACCTTTTGCAATAGTAGCACCCAAATTGCACGTATTTTGGTAGAAAAAACTTTTACAACAAATGAAATTAATAATGATTTTACAACAAAGTGTAAAGTAGACAATGTCGGCAAGGCAAGAACAATAGGGTGCGTCAACGGTTTGGTTTTATTAGTTTAGGGCAGGTTTGCATAGCTGAGTCCATATTAGCTCCATTTATTTTCGTTCACTCACCTTTAAAGTAAAACCACATTACAATGTAATCTACAGCTTAAACTAACTAATCACCTATAGTAGTGGCAACAGAGCAACAGGACGTCTGGCCTTGAACGAACATTGAAGGCTACCCGTAAATCAGACGCAAGATTTTCAAACAAATGTAATAGAGACAAGATTGGCATATCTATACTAACCTGATCTAACCTAACCAGGATAAACCACATCAATACTGTTGGTGCCTGTAACCAACAAGTAGCACTAAGGGTCTTGTAACTTATCAACACACAATGGATTCAGTAATGGGTTTTAAAGGTTTAAAAGGATTCTGTATTAATTTTTGACTCGATTTGATTTTTTTTTTAACAAAGGAATCACCACCTATACAAAGATTTTCTTAGTAACTAGATTGTAAGAGATAATTAGTCCACGAAATTACTAATTAAGTTATATTTGTTCATCTTTACTGTATATCCAACCAATCCGTCGTTCTAGAGGGCTGTTTATTTCAATCTATCCTTTACCTGAATAGGATTAATCACATCCAGTAATGTGAATAAACTTCTAATAGCAGAGTTGTGTTTGAAACCGATTCATGGCAGCGCTATCCCTTGCGGCAGACATGTGAGGTAATATTTGTCAATGTATTGCAAAAGATCAAAGCTCATCATTTGCCATTTTAGTCAACAAAGCTCATTATCTACCATTTCAGAGATGTCTATAATTTCAATGCAGATCTTTTCTAAATACCTCCATCACAAAGAATAATAAATATTCATGAATGGCAGCAATTTCTAAAATGATGACACTCTTACAATAGTCCATAGTTCATGGTTGTAGACACAACTTTTAAGGTACACTAATAGAAATAGTCACACACTGGTAAGTTGAAACGAATGGGTGGCCAAGGAACATTGCCAAAACCTACAGAAATATAGAAGCAATGTGGAGCAGTATGAATGGTCTGTCCATAAAACAATATGGAAGCTTCTTCTAGGGATAAACCTTGAGAGCGGTGTGTATGACCTCCAACCACAAAATTTGGATGAATTAAAGAGAGCAATTATACCATTAAAAAATTGCTAATTGTATATATAATGGAGGTTCTGGGAGGAACCTGTAGTCGAAATGATGGACATTATCTTGACTACATTATTTGTCACAAATAACTGGATTAGCAGGTAATGAGCTTTGATTTTTGGGGGAAATGCATTAATGATCAAATTGGTTGAGATTTATTTAATTTAAAACCCGTCCATCGTGCGTGTGTTGTCCTGAATATTTACCTTAGCTTTTTCTTTGACTATGTAGTTAACGCTGATAGAGTATTCGCATATTGAAAATAGGATGGTCTACCTACATATGTACGGTAACGGATTATATGAAACATAATTTTACACTATGAAATTTATGAAAAATAGGTCATACTATGTTTTATTGTTTAATGGTAATGTTTTCATGTTTCGAAGTTTTCAATCCTATTAAAGGAATAAGGATGAATATAACGAATCCAACATAAAGAATCTGACGAAAAGGATTGAAAATTACATGTCGTTTTGAGACCCATAGCATATTTATCATTTAAAGTTCAAATATTTTATTGATGTTGTATAGGTGAGATATTAAATTTAAAAAATCATTAGAGATTGGCACTTTCAATACATTTCAGTTACTAAAGCAACTACTTTAAATAGTTCTCCTCTAAATTTGTTTATTTTTCTGGATCACGTTTTAGATGATGTAATAAGTAAATATTACAATTATGATGATAATGCTGCAATATGGCTTTTGGGAAGTATGAATTCTGAACAAGTAATATATACAAATCTTTGTTCTATAAGGTCGAATCGTTTATTTTGAAGTTTTTACTAACTTAAGGAATATTCAACTCTTGTTGTTAATGACACGGGAGACAATTGGTGTCAGTAAGGCTGTAAAAACGCTCCATTTGTGCTAGATTGGCTATAAAAGAGCAGGGTGTCCGTTCGGACGTGATCTGATTTAAAACTTCAGCATCAAAACGGATCAGCGACCTTGGCTTAACAGATATAAATCTTCTGTACGTAAATCAAAATCAAAGCCCGAAATATTTGACAAAATTTTACTAAATTAGAAAGGCCCTCGATATTGTGCCATGGAAAATTATCACTATGAAATAATGCTAGTTTTAATTTTACATTGTACTTGATTTAAAATAACGTAGTTTTTTAGTATTTAGAAAAAAAAGACTCAGAATTTTAAATTAAATAAATGTTAATAATACAAGAGAGAATTCATTTCGTTTCTCAATTAATGGTAATGCCAAAACTAGGCTAGACTCGTAAGCCACAGTAGTGTTTATTCATGTTTTTAATTTTGTATGTTGCATCTATTTGTATGTTTATATTTTCCAATAAAAATTAACAGGAAAGGGAATTAGAATTTAATGTTCTACATTCAAACCGGTTATGTTCTTGCATTTATTATTTAAACTCTAAAATTTTCATTATGAAATATTTTTAATTTATTTAAATAGTAATTAATTAGGAAAAACTCATAATTCATAACAACTTAATGACAATATTAACTTATTTAACTCATCTTTGAATACGCTTTATGTTTAAATTACTGTAAAAACGGAAAACTAAATAAAGGATCTTTATATTTTTTTTAATAACTGAATCAAATTTTCCTACCGTGGGAAACCAGGCAACTTATTTTTATTAAATATGCCCTGACTCATTATAAAATTAAACTCTCGATCAAAAGCCAATTTTTTTTAGATTCAGAAACTGAAAAAAGTAGGCTATTTTTGTTAGTTGTCAACTTAGTTTAATTTTAAAACCAAACAACCCAAGTCATTAAATAAACAATGTTTTTTGTTAAAATAATAATCTAACTGTAAAAAACAAACTTAAGAGGTGAGAAAACTCGTTAAAAATGCAGATACATAAAATAAATATAACTGACTAATTAATAAACAACTTTAATGGAGCTTACAAATCTCCCAATCAATAATGTTTTTTGTGTTTCGGTTTCTGTCTAACGAAATACAAAACAGTGCTAGCATAAGAAAAACACTGGAAGCAAGGGTTTTGCATTTGGATACTGTTCAAATTGGATGAAACAATAGGAGTCGCCTAAGGGTTGTTTGATATTGTAAAGTATTGTTGTTACTTAACTTTGGAACATAAGTTTTATTAAATTATTTCCAAGCACAAATTGTAAAAAGTTATTTTATTTTATTTATCCAGATGCTAATGGAATTTTTATGTGCCCCACATGTAATAATGTTTACAACATAGGTACTCGACTCTCAACAAAAACAATGTAAAAGTTCAAACATTGATATTTATTTGTATTTATTTTACATTTTAAATGTCTACCTGTTTAATGTTATGTCAATGTAATTCTAATCAGATGCTTTCAATTAATACCGAAACTTTTACTAGACCAATGTAGGAGTCCCATTGAGTAGAAGAAGACTGATGATGTCCACAGCCCATTCCGTGCTCTGTACCGCTCTGTGCCCTAAATTTGTGCAGATGCTCTCACTAAAGAGCTATACAGGATGAGGCTTGCTGGGTGCAGCGTCAAGCAGCTCTCAGGTTTGCATTTGCTTATCGTTTAGTCCAAGCAGGCTGTCCTGTCAATCTCTTGAACGGGAGAGAAAGGCCATCCATCAGAGACAATTTCAAACAAAAACATCGGCAAAGATCAAGCAAAAACACAAGAAATTCAACCACCCTACCGGACATGGCTGGAGAGTTGGCAGCTGTTGATTGGCGGTCGATGGACTGCGAGACTCATCAATCAGGTCCATCCCAGGGTGACGGGCAATGTAAATAAGTAAATATGTTACAGAATAACGTTACAGATTTTAAATTGTTAAATATGTTACAGATTTTAACGTTAACTTGCACTTATTATTGATTCGTTAGTTTCTTTAATTATAGTTAGCTTTTTTCATTATTGGATTACTCATTATTATAAATCCTCAATAAAATTTTTTTTTTTAAATCTTGCGTTTTTCTTTGTTGTTTTGCATTGTTTAATACATAGAAGATTAACAAATATGATTTGGACAGAAAACCTGTAAAAATCACTTATTTTTATGTTAGTTTTGCGTCATACACCGTCAACATCCAGCGGGAGGCCCCCACATGTATCAAACAGAGCATCGATCAAGCCTGCCCTAGACGTCGTTTATAAAGCTCATGAAAAAAGTTTATGAACCTCTTGACTCAATAATGGGAGTCTTTTAAATTTTAAATTCGATTTTCGAGAAAAATATCCTCAATTTATGTAATTTAAATCTTTTAAATTACCCAAACAAATCGTTTTCATGGTATTTTATGCACCGATTGCATTATTAAACCCTTTACACCACAATTGACTCATAAATATCTAAAGAGTGGCTTAAAGACTGAAAACAATTGCTTGAGAGGCTACACTACTTTATCTATGACCCACTTAAATTCGGAAAATCACCGTAATAAGATATGTCGAACATTAAAGGTTTTAGTCGGTCACCAATCCAAAACTTAGCCACACCCGATGTCGCTTGAAATAATCACCGTTCTTACTCACATATGATCACACTCTCTTGAGGTTGAGGACTTAAAAAATTACAGCATGAATCGTAATGGAATAATCAGCCGATGTGAAAATTGCATCATTTCTATTAAAACACTACTTTCGTTCAATGCCAAGTTCTCATTGGTCTAGAACCTGTATTTAATGTGAAAATGTACTTTAAAGACGTCACTAATTAACGAGTTTGAATTTGGTTTAATACTGTACCTCTTTTGAATACTACTAGTAATATCATTGTTACCGCTTATTGCAACAGTTGTAAATAGAATCGTTGTATGTATTTTTAACCAGTGCCCTTCACCATATGCCAATAAGCCTATGCAGTGATTTAAAACAGGAAGGTACCGTCCCAGCATTAAGCCACATATTAGATTGGTCAAATAATTATATTTAAGAAGTTTTCATATTTTTACAATATCTTAACTAAATTGCTAGATTTTGAGCAATATGACAATGTAAATTAAACAATATGACACAGTGAGCATTTTTTAAATATGAAACACCGAGTTTCTTGTTACACTACGAAGTCTTAGGATGGCAGTATTTAAACAAAAAGAGGTATTTCTACTAAAATTAAGAATTTATTAAACCATATAAGTTCACTGTAACAGTGGAAAATTAAACTTGGATAAAGACTGAGAATAAACACATGCACCGCCCTTCCAAGACTCGCAAACATTACTCAAGGAACAATAAATGCAAACATCCCACTAGCGTTGGCTGCAAAGTCTCTTTTTACACTTTATGCATAATTAAGTACCAAGTTTCCTATTATCATAATGTTTTAATTTCTTACAACTTTATAATTTTAAATCCGGCAATTATGACATGAATTTAATAAAGGTTTGCATTATTTGAAATAGCTATACTTATGTGGTAAAATTTGTTATGCACATTTACTAGGTAGGGTTAAACTGATATTTGCTTACAACACCCATATGGAGGCAAACATACACACTCACCCCCATGGTTTTTATGGGAAAAATTAAAAAGTGACGAATATTGATACGATTTGATATTTACCTTACCTAACCATCAGATTTCCTAACAACTAACATTTTCTAACTACATCACAGGCAGCAAACCTACATACTCATTAGCATGGTGTTTATGGGAAAAATATAAAATCTCTAATTTTTTTGGAAACTCACTGATTACGCAGGTTTGCTGCGACGGGGGTATTTCATAAGTTATTTTATATTTTAATGAGGTATTTTGTCATTATTGTGGCCCCTCATACCCAAGAAGGTTGCCGCAAACCAATTTCAAATATCTCAAATAGTTAAAAAGTTAAGAGGGGAGCAAGTTACTTTTCAACCACCCGGTATAGTGAAATAAAATATGGTTCTATTGTTATTTAACCTCGGGCACCCCGTGCCGTTACCTGTTCCAGTCAGATGACAACTGAACTGGTAATTTTTGTTTTAATATTTATTAACGTAACTTAATAGTAACCAAACATAAAGTACACTAACCTGTAACAGCATTTCTTGATCAAACCTGCCCTGCCTAATCTAAGGAGTGTCTAAATTGTACTTGCCTCAACGATAATAACTTTTTATAAGAAACGAATGTGTGAGTGTTTTTTTAGTGTTTTCACATTATATGTTAAAGCAAACTTGTAAGTGAGGCTATTTCAGTTTAGTATTTGCATTAAAATTTACTTTTAGTACATTTGAGTAGTGGAGTTCCTCTTATAAAAATATGACATTAGCATTTCAAAACTGAAAAACATATAAATATTAGTTATTCTACCGTTAAATGTATTACAATTTGCAAACGTTTTAATAAATTATACATATTTTATCTTTTTTTATTAGTTAATTCTCTTACTATATTTAAGGATATTTAAGTATAAAAGAACATTTTTCATCGGAACTGTTACGTTACTTATCTAAATAGAAAGTCAATTACCTGTATTCCTGTATAAATCAAAAAATGTCTGTAGGTTTTACAAGGTGGGCCGAAGACTTGAGCGGAGCCAGCACAGCCTGTATGGGTGATTTACAACCCAACCTGTCGAGACTATCGGAAAGCTGCTGCTCTTATTGAGCCAGATCAGGGGAAATAATTTACAACACTTTAAATATTCTTTGCTAAAGTAACCGGTGTTACAAAAATATGTTTTAAATATTAAGGAAAACCATATTGTACGTTTTATATATATATATATATATACATATATATATATATATGTATATATATATAAAACGTATATATATATATATAAACATGAAATTAAAAATATGTATTCTATTCATCCAAATTTTCAATTGTATTTTCACTAAATACTTTTTTTGGAGACCACTTGACTATAGTCTTTTATTCATTGATTATCTTACAAAACATTTTTTAGAAAGGCATGTAAAACAACATTTGACATTTTTTAGAGTATATTCTACTAGAAATTATGTTTCTAACAAGAAACATTATTATTGAAAATAAATAATTGCAGTTATTCCGGGTGTTCAGCTTCAACATCGACAAACTTAACAAGAATATTAGTTAGCTCAAATAATAAAAAAAAAACAAAATACAATATAAGTATATCGTATGTTGATCTGCCCTATCTGTAAATTTATCCTATTTAAAACTGTCCCATCTTGAACATTTTTCTGTTTGTTTGTATGTATGTATGGAATATTTTACTAATCCATTATGGCTTTGGAAATATTTAAAGAACGTAATGAAAACTTAGCTCAGCTATTAAATAAAATAATGTACGAGTACAAATTCAAATGCATTTTAAAGTTTAAAAGTGGCATGAATTAATTTATATATATATATATATATATATATATATATATATATATATATATATATATTTATATATATAATACGTAAAGCCGTTTTTGTTAACACTACTCCTCCCTTATTTCTGGACGAAATTCAATGTTTGAGATGTCACAAGATACGTCTTAGTTCGTAGTTTTTCAATAAGGTTTTAGTTTTTTATATTTGTAGCCTACTCTGAAGGGCATGGGAAGTCCTTAAATTTCGTTTTTTTGTTCATAAGATTAACATGGGGATTAATTTGTATTGAATTGCATTGCAAAATAAAACAGCTGTTGATAGGAAAACAGACAAACACATGTTAAAAACTAAATAGAATTTTGAATTTGTTATGCAAAGGGGCAATTTTATTATTACAACCAGGTAATCGGGTACATGCAGCGCATTGCACTGCATAGGTACACCTAGTATCTTAAAAATAGGAAATTCAAAGCCAATTACGAAACACAAATAATTTCAAATAATTTCATTAACTAAACAAAATTTTAAAGATTGCAAAGAACGATCGATGGCTGGAGAACGGAAAATTTAAACTGTTCTTTACCAAAACTCAAATTTTAGAAGTCAACTATAACTACGAATTTCAATAATTTTATGAATAAAAAATATGTTTTAAATTTTGTTTCTCGTCTGGTAGTTATAATATTAGTATTGTTCGTCAGCTAATTAAATTTCAAACTGTTTTTTTCAGCTTAAAAATATTTTAGCAATGACGATTTTATGTTTTATGTTAATGTTTTTTGTACGCAGATATTATTATGCACCATTTGCTATAAAAATTAAATCACCAAACATAAATTGAGGTTAAAAAACTTTTTCATAAAGTTTCAAATCCAAAAAATCCATGTTGTAACAGTTTAGTTGACACAAACTCGATGGCAAACTCGCTAGGCAAGATTGTCAGCTAATGATGTGTTGATTGCAACAGCATTGCATCATTCTGGTATGGAATAATCTAGCTGCTAAATGAATAAATATATTGTTTGATTGTGTTGCTAAGGAAAAAGTAATCATATAGCTTGTATGAATAAAATTGATGGACACGTTTTTGTAGATCTTAAATTTTGCACTTCATTTTGCATTACATGGGAATGTGTTTTTTAATGTATGTTTGAAACATAAAAGAGGATTAGGTTGAAATATTTTGATAAATAAATACTTACATTTAACTAGTTTTCATTACTAAGATTGGAAAACAATTTCTCAACTTTAATCTAAACTAAGAATAAATGACTGCAGTATAAGATGGTCCTGTGTTTCACTTGCAAAGACGTTGAAAAACTGATTTGATCGAAAGTTAAAACCATTCATTTTCGATTGAAATGCTTTAATACTTTATACGGTTTGCATTTTAGTGACATTACCATTAGACATAGAGACTTATTTAATACCAACTTATCGAAATAACAGAGTTATTTCACAAGTTATTTTACATTTATTGTTACTTTTAATACATTTATTCTTTTATAATATTTATCATATAGATAGATGTGTATTTGTTCAAGAGTAAATTTCCACGTTTCATTGTAGAGCTTCACCATTTCGTTGGATTGAAGAGACTTAAAGACGAGTAACGATTGTTTTTATATCAATATAAGTATTAGAAGTACAATATGAAATTGTAGAAATTAAAGAAATAAAGTCCATGATCAGAGTTACAATCAATATTTATATTTTAAATTTTAACATCAATTATAAACCCAAATTAAATAGCTCACTAAAGCTTTCCTTGCCAAGACCACATTACAATTAACATCATAAACTCTTATATCACTCACTTTCCTCGCCAGAAATATAACTATTGATTTTACTTACTTATTATTCACTCAGAAATCAATCTCAAATCCTTTTACGCTCAAATAATCCAAATATACAGCTTGTTATTGGCTCAAAATTATCAACAAAGTTTATTTGGAACATATGTCGTAAAATGTTTCGCTAAGCCACTGGCTGTCATTTGGTTTTTTACACTTAATTAGTTTCATTTTCGTAACGGATGGGTGTATTAAGATTATATAAGGCAAGAACCTTTATCATACCGATGTGCATTTCCAAAATGGTGGCGGTTTAAATTTGTATTTAACTCAGAAATCTCAAAACCACCACACTTTTTTTGGAAATTGTATAAACAACAAAAAAGTTGACGAATTGAATTATCGAACTAATGATAGCAAGAATTGAAGGATCAAACAACAAATAAAGGAGTTATTGTTATTTTACTGCAGAAAAGCAATCATTTTGCATTATAACTCATGCAAATTTAGATAATTTTAATAGGAAAATCACAATAACCTCGTTATTTTTTGTCAGTATCTTACAAAATTGTATGGTTAGATAGTTTAATTTGTCAACTTTTTATATTTGTGCAGTTTTGATAAAATTTAACGGTTTTATACATTTAAGTAAAAAAATGAGTTAAAAACCTTTAAATGGCCGTTAGTTTGAAAATACACATCTGAAAACAATTATTTTTTCCCTGAAAATGCACATTGGTGTGATAAAGTTTCATGCCAAATATAAACTTAATACACCCATCCGTTATGGAAATAAAACGTCTTAAGTGTAAAAACAAAATGGTGACTAGCGGCTTAACGAAGCATTTTATGACATATGTTCAAATCAACTTTTTTGTTCATTTCCATCCAATAAATCACCACGCGGAGTTTCAGAGGAGAGTTCCCGAACACTCTGTACACTCGTGAGTCTGTTGAGGGATAGCCTCAATATAATAACTCACTGTCCAAGGAGCTATCAGGCGGCTCCGACGGCGATGACGTAGCGAAAAATAAAGCAAAGCTCTGCTTAGGTTATCGGCTGTCTGCAGACTTCACGTCATTCTTCACTTGAGCAACTCACCACCGCTACCTCGCCCAACACCTTCGCACAGTCGAAAATATCTGCTTGTGAAGTATATAAATAATAGTTGGTAAGGGAAATTGTACTTGTTAATTTTTTTATTAAAATTTAATGAGTAGAGTTTACAAAAATAGCCAAAATTGGGGTTTGGCTTTCCAGAAAAATGGGTCCTAAAAATTCACTGGGTATACCCTTTCTATTTCAGGATTGAGTATAACCGTTTGAAACAAAGATATTCGGTCCTAAAGCAGTAAAACTCTACATTAGGTATTCAAATGACGTTCCGAAAAGTAATGATTACATCAATAGCATGGTGTATATTTAGCACCATAGGAATTTACTGTACCGAGATTGAGTTTTGTAACTGGTGTGAATTCAATATAATTACAATTTTCAATGTGAACCCCCTTTGGGCCAGGTGCCTAGGCTGTTTCTATCATACAACAGGGTTTAATAACTTATATTTGCTTTCTCATGAAATGTCTGACTAAAATTAGTTAACCAATAAACGAAACATCGATGAATTAATGTTTTAAATTTTGAATCTATCCTAACAATGTGTCAAACCAAAGAAGACATTAATTGGTAAATGGTGCCGAACAGTTAACGTCGTTAAGCTTGAAAATAAGTTGGCACAATTGACTAAATATAACACCTAACGTTACAACTGTTAACATCTATATATTTAAAACACAAAGGTAAAAAATCTTTGGACAGTTCGTCTGTGACTTTTACTGGACCGATTTACATGCGGGTTGCACCAAAATAAACGATTTCGGTTCTATAATAGCAGGTTTTATTCGTATTTCAATAATATTTACGTTAAATCGGTCAAAAATGAAAAATAAACTTTTCTTATGGAGATTTAACATGGGGAAAAAAGCCAACATTTCCAATCCTTTGGCCAGTTCGTCTGAGACTTCTACTGGACCGATTTAAATGCGGGTTGTACCAAAATAAACGTTTTCTGTTCTATATTAGCAGGTTTTATTCGTATTTCAAAAATATTTACGTTAAATCGGTCAAAAATGAAAAATAAACTTTTCTTATGGTGATTTAACATGGGGAAAAAAGCCAATATTTCCAATCCTTTGGACAGTTCGTCTGAGACTTCCACTGGACCAATTTACACGCAGTTTGTACCAAATAAAACGTAAACCTTTGTATATTAGCAGATTTTATTTACTTTAACGTTATCTTACTTACTTGAATTAAAAATATCGACATTTTCAAACCTTTACAATTTATTTATTTTACACGCTTTCAATCAGCTGATTGTAAACACACGAGGTATTTAGTCTAAATACAGTGGATGAGCAAAAGCTCATGAAGGATTTGGTTTATTATGGCCAGTACCTAAAAACGTTTACTATTATGATGTATTGTCATTTATGGAAAGAATGTTGCTAAATTATGTAATTAACGTTATCTTACTTCCTTAAATTAAAAATATCGACATTTTCAAACCTTTACAATTTATTTATTTAACACGCTTTCAATCAGCTGATTGTAAACACACGAGGTATTTTGTCTAAATACAGAGTGGATGAGTAAAAGCTCAAGAAGGATTCTGTTTACTATAGCCAATACCGTACCTAAAAATGCTCACAATTATTATAATGTATTACCCTTTGAATGGAAAGAAAGTTACTTAATTATGTCAAATAGCTGATTGCTTTAAAATTAGGACTAAATTGTAAAGGTTTAGTTTAAATAAATTGCTCACATTTGTATTAAAAGAAACTGATGTATCGGAAATTCTTTGTGCAATCAATTTGTCGTTTGCAACGTTGTAATGCTTTACATTTACTCCCCATTACAATGGTATTTGTGGCGCAGTCGGTAGCGTGACTCATTCCAAATCAGACGGGTCGGGTTCCAGACCGATCTTCACAAATATACTTTTTGTAATTTGTCCAATAACGGCGTCTCTAATAAATGTTTTACTGAGGTACCGATATTTATTTTAAGCAAAATAGATACATTAAAATATTTATAGGCCTTTTCAAACTCTCAAAAAACTTATTTATTAAACTAACAAGTTTACAAATTGATAGTTAAGGATTGCTTACATTTTGATGTTTTTAACTAATATAACGCTTTGATTAGGCTACTAAGGTTTAGGCCTAAGTAAACAATCGATTTGTTATGTTTATAAAATACTAAAGAGTGTCTGTGTTACATAGTAACGGTGCAGCATTATTGTTTTTAAGGAATATGCCTATAGGCCTACTTTTCCGACGCTCCAACTAAAATCGTAGCATTTTCTGTAAAATATTATATTATATTATTGTTCTTGATATGCCATTTCAAAGAAGTACATTTTATAGACTACCTTACATGTTTGCACTATTATAGTGTTTCATTTACCACTAATGGAGCTATATCCGTTGAGTATCGACGGGCAACAACTAGTCTATATATTTAAAACACAAAGTTAAAAAAAAGCTTTGGACACTTCGTCTGTGACTTCTACTGGACCGATTTACATGCGGGTTGTACCAAAATAAACGTTTTCGGTTCTATATTAGCAGGTTTTATTTGTATTTCAAAAATATTTACGTTAAATCTGTCAAAAATGAAAAATAAACTTTTCTTATGGAGATTTAACATGGGGAAAAAAGCCAACGTTTTCAATCCTTTGGACAGTTCGTCTGAGACTTCTACTAGACCGATTTACATGCGGATCGTACCAAAATAAACGTTTTCGGTTCTATATTACAAGGTTTTATTCGTATTTCAAAAATATTTACGTTAAATCGGTCAAAAATTAAAAATAAACTTTTCTTATGGAGATTTAACATGGGTGAAAAAAGCCAACATTTCCAATCCTTTGGACAGTTCGTCTGAGACTTCCACTGGACCAATTTACACGCAGTTTGTACCAAATAAAACGTAAACCTTTGTATATTAGCAGATTTTATTTACTTTAACGTTATCTTACTTCCTTGAATTAAAAATATCGACATTTTCAAACCTTTACAATTAATTGATTTATTTTACACGCTTTCAATCAGCTGATTGTAAACACACGAGGTAGTTAGTCTAAATACAGTGGATGAGCAAAAGCTTATGAAGGATTTGGTTTATTATGGCCAGTACCTAAAAACTTTTACAATTATTATGATGTATTGTCATTTATGAAAAGAAAGTTGTTTAATCATATAATTAACGTTATCTTACTCCCTTAAATTAAAAATGTCGACATTTTCAAACCTTAACAATTTATTTATTTTACACGATTTCAATCAGCTGATTGTAAACACAGGAGGTATTTTTTCTAAATACAGAGTGGATGAACAAAAGTTCATGAAGGATTTGGTTTATTATGGTCAGTACTTAAAAACGTTTACAATTATTATGATGTATTATCCTTTAAATGGAAAGGAAGTTGCTTAATTATGTAAAATAGCTGATTGCTTTAAAATTAAGACTAATTTGTAAAGGTTTAGTTTAAATAAATTGCTCACATTTTTATTAAAAGAAACGGATGTTTTGGAAATTCTTTGTGCAATCAATTTGTCGCTTGCAACATTGTAATGCTTTACATTTACGTCACACAACGACAGTATTTGTGTCGCAGTCGGTAGCGTGACATACTCCAAGCCAGACGGCCTGGGTTCCAGACCGATCTTCACAAATATACTTTTTGTAATGTGTCCAATAACGGCGTCACTAATAAATGTTTTACTGATGGTACCGATATTTATTTTAAGCTAAATAGATATATTAAAATATTTATAGGCCTGTTCAAACTCTCAAAAAACTTATTTATTAAACTAACAAATTTACAAATTGATAGTTTAGGCTTGCTTATTTTTTGATGTTTTTAACTAATATAACGCTTTGATTAGGCTACTAAGATTTAGGCCTAAGTAAACAAGCGATTTTTTATGTTTATAAAATACTAAAGAGTGTCTGTGTTACATAGTAAGGGTGCAGCATTATTGTTTTTAAGGAATATGCCTATAGGCCTACTTTGACAGACACTCCAACTAAAATTATGTAATTTTCTGTGAAATAAATTTGTATTCTTTAAATTTGGATAGTTATTGAAACTTGCACACTACAGCATAAATGTTGCGATATGAAAGTTGTTATAAATGGTTTCTCTACGTTCTATCCTACCCTACTACACCAATATTTGTTAAGCCAACCATCATAAGTTACAACACTCTAGGCCTTTCCTAATTCTTGAAAAAAAACTGTTAAGAACAATTTATCCAATAGGCCTACAAGTTGATATTGGTCTACTTATTTCTGATGTTGTTGAACCTAATAGAACTGTTTCCTTAGGCTAATTAGGTTTGCGCCTACCTAAACAATCAAATTGACATGTTTATAAAATAAGTTACTAATAAAGAGTAGGGCCTATAAGTACAAATGGATGCAACGTTATTGGTTTTACGGAATAGGCCTACTTTTCCAACGCTCCAACTAAAATCGTAGTATATTCTGTAAAATATATTATTGTTCTTGGTATGACAGTTCAAAGAAGTACATTTTATATACTATCTTACATGTTTTTACTATTATAGTTTTTCATTTACCACTAATGGAGCTATATCCGTCGAGTATCGACGGGCAACAACTAGTACAACTGTTAACATGCAAATGTTTGGAGATCTAGGACCGTTCTACATTATTTTTATCATTCAAATGAAGTGAACACAGATTGTTATTATAACAGAAGTAGTGTGAAATTGGGGATGCTGGGCCAGTTCAAGGTCACCTGAGGGATGACGTCATCGAGGTCAATGACCTCACCGATGACGTCATCGATGACGTCATCGATGACGCAATCGATGACGTCATCGATGACGCAATCGATGACGTCATCACCAATGACGTCACTTCCATGACGTCACACCCATGACGTCACAGAAATGACGTGCTGATGACGTCACCACCCCTTACGTCATCAAAATGACGTCACCGACGCCACCAAGGTCAAGGTCAAGCCGAAACTTAAAATTTTTTGGCACTTTTGCCGTTTCTCGCACTACGCTCCGAGTTTCAGTCCGAGTCCTCGTGACCTTGACCACTTGGAGCGAATTTCCGACGAGAAACGGCAAAAGTGCCAAGTTAAACTCGAGTTTCTGACATGACTCTGCCTAAATGGGCAATCGGTAATCCCTCAGGTGACCTTGAACTAGCACAACACCCCCAATTTCATATTACTGTGACCTTGAAAACCTAACAACGGAGCGCCGACACCGATGCGCACCCCACGACAGCCACCGAGTGACTGACTGTCAGGCTCTGTGTACTCTAGGTATATGGGGAAGTGGAGGGGGAAATCTCAAGGTCATCCAAATGGAGTTTTAAAAAAGTTGAAGAGTAGAAAGACTACTCTTGTGCTTCCTGGGCGACCTCATCAATTTCCAACGGATCTGTAAACCAATCCGATCTGTAGCGGCAGGAGTCCAGAAAACAGGTGCACCACCCATCAGGTTGTCCGTAGCACTTCCGACAATTGGTAAGATTGGAGAAGTGAAATTTAATACACCGCTGCGGACAACAAGTATAAAAGTATTTGGATTTGTAGATTTTGAAAGTTTGTAGTACCGGTGGTGGCAGCTGTTGGTTCTTGCATCTACACCTGCAACATCCGAAGCATTCACATTGCCGGCAGGCCAGCCCATCCACTTGCCACTTTGGTAAGAGGAAACACTTATCCTCACAGCAATAGGTTGTCCCCGTCTCTTCCTCCCAACGCTTCTTTGCACAATATGTGACGCCTTGTATCTCCAAACACCTATGCTCGCAACATGAGATGCGCTTACTTTCCATAGCTGATGTTGCTTTGACGAGGGAGCACGATGAAGTGATGCTGTGGTCAGTGGGAATGGGGTTTATATAAACTAAGGTGGGTGGAGGGGGAAAGGTCAAGGTCATCCAAATGGAGTTTTAAAAAAAAGAAAAGAGTAGAAAGACTACTCTTGTGTATCTATAGCGATTTCATTGATAGTGAGTGCTTCTGTATGCCAAGTTGATCTGTACTGACAGGCTCCTAAATAATGTTTGCAAAAACCTGCAAAATGATTGTTGCACAATTTGCAGCCAGTTAGCTGTTTTAATGTGAATTCAATGCAACGTTCAGGGCAACAAGTGTACTTATGCCCTCTCATCTGGTACACATGGAATGTCTTCAACTCCGGTTTCGGCTTCTTCCAAGACTTGCACTTACACATGCATTGACCAAAAGCTTCACATTTTCTACACGCCAGGCCATCCGCAACATCAATGTCATTTGGCCATGAAAAACATTTCTGTTCGCAACAGTAGTTGAGTTGACTCTCCATGTTGCTGTGGTGAAGGTGCGCGATGAAATGATGCTGCAGTCATTGAGAGTGCACCTTAAATAAACTCAGTGGAGGGGGAAAGGTCAAGGCCATCCAAACGGAGTTTTAAAAAAGATAACTAGTCGTCCTCCTCCTCCTCGTCCGTTGTACTTAGAGAGCTGTCAGACGAAGAGCCCCGTGCAGGTGCTCCCCAGATGAAAAACAAATCAATTTTAAAACGAAGACCAGGATCTTGCATCATCAATTCCTTTAATTTGTCACATACTAAGTCCACCTTGTGTAAGGTGTCAACAACAAGCTTCCAATTTGTTGGCTCAATATAACTTGTAGTAGAGTCTGCCTCGCTGATAACCACATCCTCCGGCCGTATTGGAGTGTAAAGATGTGTAAAGTTCTTCGGCTGTAGCTGAGGTTCAGGCTGGCTGGAAGTGGAAGGTTGAGTGTGGACCCCTGTCGCATCGAAATCCATAGTCATTCTACATTCAATGTTGGGGTTTTCGTTTAATACATACACCAATTTCTCATGCAACATATCCACTTCTGCCGAGTCTTGCAGATGAACATTCCAGGAAAATGGCCATTCTTCATCCGTAGTGGAGTCAACTCGAGAAAGAGTGCTGTCCGCCATGATAGCTAAGCAAGGAATGATGTGAGCTACAGACTGTGGTAACAGTATTGAAAAGTAGAGGGGGTAAACCAAAAGTATGTGGAGGGGGTGTTTTCAAGGTCATTTAATTTGGGTTTAAAAAAAAAGGAAATAGTGGAGGGGGAATTCTCAAGGTCATCCAATTTGGGTTTAAAAAAAAGGAATGAAGGTTACTCCTCTTCAGCCTCGTTGTCCCCCACATCCTCATTAGCCTCATCTTCATCGACGTCAGACTCGCCGTAAGGGTAGATCGGGGACATGGGCGAATATTGTGGAGATTGTTGACCGTTGTTATCGTCCCCTTGCATTCTGACTTGGGATCAATCATAATTTAAATTCATTTGTATTATGATTCCAGGGTTGTCCCGCAGTATTTCCTTCATCCGTTCGCAAATCGTTTCCAAATAGTGTACACTATCGATCGACAGTGTCCAACCCGTACTTGTACCGACATCAGTAGTGGAGTCTTCTTGGCTGATGGTGTTGTTGTCTGCCATGGTTGCTTGTCGGACAAGGAATGACGGTTGATGTGATGCTCATGCAGGAACATGGTGAAGTGGTGGGGGGTGTGGTGGAGTAGTGGGGGTATTTTCAAGGTCATCCAAACGAAGTTTTAAAAAAAAGGAAAACCTACAAAGTAACATTGAAACTTTCCAATTGGCGAGCGTTTTCTTCTGCAACCTTGCCGACACATGTGACTATGCCATACAGTATGAAAAGTACAACCATAATAAGGCCGAACAATAAAAGATAGCCGTTGACTATCATGATATTTTCTGAGTGTATCTGCTTTCTTCGTATCGCCCTCTCCTGCATCCTCTTCTCCAACTCGTGGACGAAGTCACAGCAAACATGAGGACATGTTTTATCCGTTGGTAGGTTTGCCATTGTTGATGTTGTCGGTTTGGCTGTTGAAGATGGAATGAGGTTTCCAATTGTGATGTGCCATGTACATCAATAGTCAAGTGGTGGGGGTAGCAAAGCAGTGGAGGGGGAAGTTTCAAGGTCATCCAAATTGTGTTTTAAAAAAACCTATCTTGTTACTGAGCTTATATGTCAGTAACAAGATAGGTGTTTTTGCTCTTTTACTTCTTTAATATAATAAAAAAATATACATATTCTATTATTGTAAGAACAAGGAAGACAACTGCTAGTCAGCTGAAGTAGTCCAAGTTGTCTGGCTCGGTCTTCATCGACGCCGGTGAGGAAGCCGTGGAGGAGTGTCCAGGCTCTTCTTTTGACTGCCGGGTGTTCCGTATGTTGCAAGCGTAAACTTGCACGTTTATACGGTAGCCTCGTGCCACCATGAGCTGCAACTCCTTGTACAAGTCGTTTAGCTCCTGCTGAGTCTTGATGCTCACCTCCTCGTAACTTGCGCAACTGACGTTCAGAGACATCCTGATGTTGCTAGGTCGGCTGCTGGAGTAGAAATGAAGCCGAGGCACAGCGTTTAGAGGTACATGAAAAAGTGGTGGGGGTAATGGTGGTGGGGGTATGGAAGATCCAATTAAACACTTCTAAACTTTTTCCATTGATACAGTGGGATGGAACAAATAGCACAGGTGTCCTTGTAGTTTTCAAATCTAAACATCGGTGCTAGAAATCCGAACTGTTTTCTACCACCTTCCTGTACGAACCGTCGAAGGTCTCTGACGGCAGCATTGCCACAAGGCCTACAAAACTTTTCCCCGTCTTGGAACCTATACCAGGAGTATCCCGAATACCCTCTATTATATTTCTTGTACTCTTCGATATCCTGTTTTACTGTTATAGGGATATTATCTCGTAAAGCCGTCTGGAATAAAGATGCGTCAGTTATAACTCGTTGTAAGCAAAGCTCGTACAAGGTGCTCATCGTTTGCTAGTTGGCAACAGAATGACCGTTTTTCGCATCCAAGCAGGTTTGAATCCTAGTGCGGTAGTGGGGGTAATTACGGTAGTGGGGGTAGTTGTGAAATGCAAAGGTCAAAGGTCAAGGTCACCCGCGAAGTTTAAAAAAAAATGCAACATATCAATACGTGAAGTTTGTCACATATTGATATGTTGCATTTTTTGTTTTTTTATTTTTTTTTGTCTTTTATGATTCGTTTATTTATAAAACATTACAACAACAACATATGTACAACATTAAAACTTAAATCTAACACTGCTGCTTGTCAGCGATGTGGATGGTCAACTCTGTAGAATTGCTACCCGTGCAGCCGTGGGACACCAGGTATAGACACCCGGGTTGAATAGAGCGAAGATCCTCGTTTTGTAGAAGATGGACGAATCTCTTGGGCAGGTACACCTGGAACTTTGGTTCATCCCCCGGAGTAAACGGTGCCTCGCTGAGACTGCAGCAGATGGCCTCCCCAACTGTAGTCTCCATCTTCTTCATAGCATGGATTATGTAGTGCTTCTCGTCTTTTAGTTCCGAGCACTTCTTTACAGGTAATATTGTTGACTTGGAGTGAGCATTGAACTGCTCGACCAAAGTCTGAAGGAACTGGTGAGATGCCATGGTCAGGTTACAGATCGTCTTCTTGCTCGGAGATGTTGTCGTCTCGGAATCTCGAGTAATACTCATGCCAGGTCCCTGTCTGCTCCCCACTTATATACTCTCCGTTACCCCCACCACTCCCCACTTCCCCACTTTGAAGGTAAGAGGCGAGTTTATAGGCATTTTTCAAAGCGCAATGTCTATCTTTATCATGTTCTGGGCTTTTTGTACAAATACATATGGTTTCCAGCATGTATTGATAATTTTTATCCAATTCCACATCATTAACCGGAACATGAGTAAATCCTTCGATCCATCTTTTCTTTTCTAACCCCTTTGTGTAAATATTGGTAAACTTGTCTGAAAAGTGATGCATAATGTGATACAAGTCCGTGTAACTTGTAAAACCATCATACCAATCGATATGATGGAAGTGTTTTGAAATCCATCTGTTGGTAGTAGCGGCTTTACTAGTTAAAGACGAATAAGAACATGGTGGTTTAAATAAAAATGAATAAGGAACACTTGTATTCATGTCCAAAAACACAAGTTCTTTTATAATGAATCTATCATCATTACCACGAAACGCTTGAAACTCAGTAATACCAGGAGTAGTGGTTTTTGGCCACTTTTAAAACCGACCACGTGCCCACCGAGCCACGTGCCGCGGCAGCTGGCGCCAGCTGCCATGTCACATAGCTTCCGGTGGGGGATGGAGGGTATATATGAGATGCTGTAGTTATATTTTATGCCATATAGGTTGGGGTAGAGATGGCGATAGTGTTGGCGTTAGGGTGAAGTGAATTTGCGCATAAAGTGGGGTTGAACTAAAAGTACGCATAAATTAAAAGTTAGTTCAAAATTGAAATTCGTCGGTGTTAACAAAAGTACAACAGTTGAAGAAAAATTAAGAGTTAGTTCAAAATTGAAATTCAAACTTATAACTGAGATGTGGAAAATATGTCAAGGTCATCCAGAGTAAGTTTTTAAAAATCCTATCCAACTATCACCAGAAATAGTTTTAAGTTGAAGTAGTTGGTGATAGCGGGATAATTCATCAGTGCCATGGGAGAGGTGTTTATCGTTTGAAAGTTGGCGATAGAATGAGAAGCGCCGTCTAGGGAGAGGGCTTATAAAATGGCAACCTTCCCCCCACCACCCTTTCCCCCACTCCTTTAGACCAATAACCGGTCGCCGACTCTATGTGGTGAAACTGAACTAGACATGGCGGCCGCCATGGATAATTCTAACCTCAAACCTTAGTTTTGCATTGGTGAGCATGCGCCACCCCCACTCCTTTACCCCACCTGCCGTTCGGGCAGGTGTTGGGGGCAGAAATGTTAAAATATTGGGGTGGAGATGGCAATAGCGTTGGTGGTCGGTTGAACTGAATTTGCGAATAAAGTAACTAGGGTTGAACTAAAAGTGTACATAAATTAAAAGTTAGTTGAAAACTGAAATTTGACGGTGTTAACAAAACTGTTAATAGTTGAACAAAACTAAAAGTTAGTTTTAAACTGAAATTTAAATTTATAAATAGGATCTGGAAAGTATGTCAAGGTCATCCAGAGTAAGTTTTAAAAAAGCCTACCCAACTACCACCAGAAATAGTTCTAAGTTGAACTAGTTGGTGATAGTAGGATAGGTTGAAGTAACTTTTGAATTTTATTAGTGAAAATACAATTAATGTGCAACAGCAGAGTTTAAACAAGTTGAACTTTTGTGATGAATTACAGAGTTGTAAATGCAAACACCGACGACGATGAGAAGGTAAATGCAGAGTCCCCAGATGATGTATTTGAAAAGCTTGAACAAATGTAACATTTCAAGTTGGTTTTCCCGTTCCATTTCCAATCGTTTAATTTCCAATTTCAATTTATCCTCTTCCATTCTAGTTACGAAGGGAACTTCATCGATCATATCCATCATGATTGTGTTAGTGTTTGAAATTTTAGTGATGTTGATAGTTCAGAAGTCGAAGATGGAATGAGAAGTGAAAGGGAGAAATGTTAGTTAAATAAAGAAGTGGTGGGGGGAAGGATGAATTACAAAGAAGTGGTGGGGGAAAGACGTTGCTCTTCATTATTACCATCAGTAGTGTCAGATGGTGCAGGAGTTAGATTTAGTAAACTGTCTTCATCTAAACTTTCAACCTTATCACAAATAGGACAATCGTATGTTATTTCCAAATTCATTTTGATGGTTGTAAAATTATCTACAAGTTCTTGTAAAATATTAAAAATGTCTTGTAACTCTTCTTTAGAGTTTATTTCAAAACTAGAATTCATTTGGGCCAATGGAGAGTTGTTCATTATTGGAGAGTCGGTGATGGAATGAGGATCGGCGCATAGGGAGGGGGCTTATATAATGGTGACCTTGAGCAGGCGTCTAGGGAGGGGGGCTGTCTAGGGAGGGGGCTTTTATATAGGGAACTTTGAGCTTATGATTGAATAAAATGTTTAGTTCTTCTTCTCCATCTTTTAATTCAATTATTTGAACCGAAGTAGTTGTTTCATCCTCTTCACTCGATGAAGAAAACAATTCACCAGGATTTAAATATTGAACTACAATTCTGAACCATTTTATAGGATATTCGTCAATGATGGAAAGTAAGTTTTGAAACAATTCTTCCATCTCTTCCCTGTCAGTTATTATATGTTCAAACTTGATAAATTTGTTTTCCATGTTGTTAGTTAGAGTGTTGGAAGTGGAATGATTCAATATTATATAAAAATTAGAACTAGTGGTGGGGGAAATCTCAAGGTCATCCAAATGAAGTTTTAAAAAAGAGTGTAAAACTGAAATTACACATTTGATGGTTCTACAGGATCGGAATACCAATCTGATCTGTATTTACATCTTTTTATCATATGTGTACAAAAATCATCTTGATGAGAATTGGTGCGTTGACAATGAGCAAGATCTAGAGGGTGAAATTTGAAACATCTTTGAGGACAACATGTATGAAAATATCTTGATTTGTAAAATTTGAAAGTTCGCAATTCCGGTGGTGGTAGTTGTTTTGTTTTGCATTTGCAATAACAAGATCCGAAGAATTCACATTTAGTACAAGCTAACCCATCCACCATCATTGGTCCTAAATCTGTACACTGTTGTTCACAACAGTAACGAGGTTTGTACTTGTATTTTTGCTCTTCCATGTTGACGCTGCGGAGTCCAGTGAAAGAATAAGAGTGTATAGTGTTCAATAGTGAGTTTTATGTACTGTGAAAAGTGGTAGGGGTAATTTCAAGGTCATCCAAATGGAGTTTTAAAAAATTATACCTTACAAGTGTAAGGATTATTAAAATTTAGGAAGTTTGTTTCTCTTTGTTTTCTTCAGACTTTTTCTCTCTCTCCGCCTTAGCCATAGCAACAAGTTCTTCTGTTGATAATGGATGTACTTCAGGAAATTTTAAAATTAATTTAGCTTGATATCCTTCTTTAGTTAATACATCTAAATCTTGGGTCATTTGTTCAACGGTGTTGTAGTCTTTTCCATAGATTTTTCCATCAAGTTGAATCATCATTCTGTACAACATTTTCTTAAATAGGTCTTGTCGTGGTGAGAGCTAAGAAGCGAATGATTATTTATACAAGTATCACATCCTTTTTATTAACTCACATTGATCACGTGATTCTTTAGTTGTAGCTTTGTCTGTCAAAAGTTATTCAACATTGGTAATACTTTTGGAACTTGATGTTATGTTGACCAGTTGGCGATGAAGAAGTTGTAGGTTGTGTAGAAATAAATATTTCATCATCGCAATATTTTGTTTTAGTGAACATCCTTGTATTAGTAGCACTAACATCAACAGTTAAGTGATAACCACCGGTAAGTAAAACTCGCATTTCGTTAGTTAAATCTTCAAGTTGTTCAAAAGTAGTTATGGTGTTGGTATCATAAGATGCACACTTAACCTTTAGGGACATGTTGCAGTTTTATATTCAGGGATTAAGAGCGAGATGTGTACGGTATGAAAGGTAGCAGTAGACTGATGAATTTTGCAAGTACATTTCCCCTTTTATAATTATACAAAATTGGGTCAAGGTCATCCTGTGGAATTTTTAAAAAAGCAACATATTGTAATGTACAAAGACATTACAATATGTTGCTTTTTTTATTTTTATTTTTTGTTTTGTTTTATATCATATTTATTGAAAAAACAAATACAAAGAAATATTTACAATGTTATGTACAAATTAATCAGTAGTAGGTGTTACATGAATTGTAAGTTCAGTAGAGTTGTTTCCACTGGGTCCATGTGATACCAAATAGAGTGCGCCGGGTTGAATTATACGAAGATCTTCATTTTGAAGTAGTTGTATGAAGCGCTTTGGTAAGAAGATCTGAAATTTTGCTTCATCACCAATTGTATAAGGTGCCTCGCTCAAAGTGCAATTTATAGCATCACCTACTGAAGTTTCCATTTTCTTAATAGTATGAATGATGTAGTGTTTTTCTTCTTTTAGTTCAGAACATTTCTTCGTAGGTAGAATTGATGATTTAGAATGAGCGTTGAACTGATCAACTAAACTTTGAAGTAAGTTCTGTGATGCCATATTGATGTTGTTGTTAATCTTCTTGTTAATAAGAATGTCCGTCGGAGATGTTGTCTCTTCGGAGGTTTGAGTAATACTCATGCTGTGTCATGGTAGCGCTCTCACTTTTATAATCGACACTACCCCCACCACTGACACTACCCCCACCAGTTTGTTGAAGGAAATTATTCAAGCGGTAGGCATTCTTTAAAGCGCACTGCGACCTTCGATGTTTAAAACTTTTTGATGAAATACAAAGTTCGTTGAAGTAGCATTGGAAATCTTTATCAATTATTGCATTAATCACTTCGTTGCTTGTAAATGATTGTATCCAATTTGCTTTTTCCAATCCCCTTGTGTAGATAATTTTAAACTCTTTGCAATAATGATTCATAATGTGCGGCATCATGTTATAATTAATGAAACCTTCATCCCATCTTAAGTTGTGAAAATGTTTGTTCAACCATTTGTTTGTAACTTTCGCTTTAGTTGTTAGTCTATTAAATGGTACTGGAGGTTTGAACAAATAATGATAAACTACTGATGTGTTCATGTCCAAGATTACTAATTCTTTAATAATAAAATTACCATCATTTCCTCGGAAAGCTTGAAATTCAATTATACCTCTTTTAACTTCCATTATATGTGGCGCATTAGAAAACGAAACCCGTTTATTCATGATGAAGTCTTACTAACAACTGACTTAAAAATTGAATGAGCCGATGTTTATAACAGACAGGATTGTTCTTCTTCTTTCACTTCTTGTGCCACTTCATCAATATTAAAATTGGTGTGATAGTTGTTTAATTGTCTCCACATTTCAACTTCTTGAGGTATTCTATTAAAGATTGAAGTATCCACGGGACCGTATAAAATTGGAACAAAAGGTTTTTTGTCCAATGTATCAATTAGATAGTCTTTAATTATTGCACTTGAAAATATTAGTTGTTTCAAATATCTGGTGACGGGACCGGTAGTACAACTTAAAGTGTAAAATTCTTCTTTAGTGAAATATAATTTAACATTATGTGTAGTTAAATCTCTGAAGCGAACAATTTGTCCTCCACGATGTTTTACTATATCAACTTCAATATTTGATTCCAATAAACTTAATCTTGTTCTTCTTCCAAATGTGTTGTTACTTAAATAGCACTCCAAAAGATGTAAATGTTTCATGAGAGATTCCCAAGTAGTTTCACTGAAAGTAACCATTTTGTTTCCATGATTTAAAATAACAATTGGTGAATAATCCATTGATTTTAAAATTCCAACTGATATACTTTTTGTCATACATGAAGAAATTGGGTAGATAATCCGAAGAAATACTTCTGTTAAAATATTGGTTGTAATGTTAACTTCAACCTTCTTCCTTTTTACTTCTTTTTCAGCTTTTTCTTCTTCTCTCTTCTTATGTTTGTTGAATTTTAGGAACTCGTCCATTTCTCGTTCAACTTGTTTTTCTATATCTGAACTATTATCATCCATTAGAGGTGTATTTTCTTCTCCGTTAGTAGAATTCATCTTGCGAATGATGTTTCCCATACGACGGTTGAAGATAGAATGAAGTTTCTACTAATTATTTTCTCGCTTTTATATTTTTCGTAAAATCCTTGAAATTTATACAATTACATAATTGTTTGTTTTCAACTTGTCTTTTACAAATGAAATTCTAACCTCAAAAATTAAAGCAGATAATTCTAACCTCAAAAATTTGCAGTTGTTGTACAATTCTTCTTAAAGTACATTCTTTACAATTCCGGTCAGCGGTGTGTAAGTAACTATTTTATCATGTAGAATTAGACAGTATGCCGAAGTTCCATCCGCTACTGGTTCTTCAAATTCCATTTCAATTTTTATATCCACACTTGATGATTTTACCGATTCATTTTGTTTTGAACAATCGATTACAATTATTGGAGCCTTGGAATAATACTGGTCAGGTGATAATAGTGGTGTATTAGTCTTTCCATAATATGACGATTGAAATCTTGCATACATATCGTATAAAATGGAAAAACGTTTTTTGCTGAACATGACATTCAAATTGTCATAGGGAAAGAATTGAGAGTTTAGGAAAACTTTACAATTCTTTATTTTACAGTGATCAAATTGACCAGCATTTGCAGTGATAACATCTTTTCGCTTAGTTTGAAAACCGAGTATTATGTACCTTGCTCGTTCCAAGTAAGTTGATGTCTTGACGGTCCATGTTTGTCGTTCTGTCTGAGGTAGTGTAGGGTATTCATGAAATTCCCAACTTCGGAATGGCATCACAATATCACGGTCAGATTTCAACTTTCTCAATAATAGGATTCTATGTTCATCAGCCAATCTTACATGAGGTACCCTCCAAACAACTTTATCCAACTGTAGTTGCCATTCCAGTTTATCTTCCGTAGTTGCAGGGTCTGCAAGTATCAAGTCCTTATTAGTTGAAGATCTGAGTAATACTAATTCTTGTTTGACATTTATTATTACCCGTTTGTAATCTTCAGCGAATCCTAAAAGCAATCGTAAAGGTACATGAAAATCAAAGTGACCGTTGGAAGCTGGTGTTATAGTGTCTTTATCAGGGGCAACCCATCCGGCAGTGACTATTGAATTCTTCTCATGCGGTGTTAATGATGTTAATCCTTTCAATGTCGTTGTTAAACCAACCTTTTTTGTTGAATCAACCGTCACCCCTGATATTTCATATCTTATTTCATCAAAAAGATATGCCATCGGGTTATTTATAAAAGGAACTGTTGAAGCAGTTTTTCCATCCAATTTTAATACCCGTCCTTCAATGTACAAGTAACTTTCACACGGTAAAGTGTAAATATCTTGTTGTTGAATGGGGATCCTTATTTCATCGTTATTGTTTAATTTTGATGAAGTGTAAGGGTTGTGCGTGTGATATTCCTTCTCCCATAGTGTTTCGTCGAACGTTGGTCCTTGAGATATATCCAGGATATCCATCGCTGTTAAGTTTCAATCCAATCTTCTGTAGAAAACGAATGTTTTCCGATGTTAACTCTTCCAATGTCGAGGAGCTACTGAGCTCCCGACTCTTCCGTTGCGGTTTAAATGATAATCCCATGTTGACTTTTATGTTGCTGCTCTGATGTGTATCCGTATAGTAATTGTTTCTCCTCTAAAGTCAACACTATGACCGTCTTGATCCAATATGTTCAGTACAATGTCTGAAATGAAACTGGTGTTTAACGGTAGGTATATCAAGTTTTGTGGCTTCTCAACAATTTTAAAACCGGGAGCCACTGTTGGATAAAATGTATGTAAAATATGTTGATTAACTCCATCTCTATACGATCCGTGTATAATGTTGCACGTGACATCAATACTATTTACTTTCAATATTGTTACAGTTGAATCACCTGAATGAGTAGTTCCAGGAGTTAAGATTTTCTTTTTTGTATCTGTAAATCCAAGTAAACTGCCAATCGACTGTTCCAAGCTGACATCAATATAATATTTTGAAGTTATTTCTGCTTTTAAAGTATTATTGTTTCCTTTAACGGTGATATTGTCTTCTCCGAGTTGTTTCTGTAATAATTGGTTTATATCATCAATTTCATAAGCTCCAGTAGGAAATGTAATTATTTTCAATTCTGAGTATTTTCCTGCAGCATCCTTAGTTTCATAATAATGTAGTAAATTGTTTTTTCCTTCTGTAACATTAGGAATTGAATTGTAGGTAGTCAAATCAAGTAATGCCGCTTCCCATAATCTTTCCTTGGATAGACGCAATGCTGGGAACAGCGTACTTTTCAATGTGGATGAATTTCCACTCAGTGACACTGTATACGATGACATCTTAAAGCTGACTGACACTCTTCGCTAGAAACTCCAAACATAAATGCCCACATATTTCAGTATTGTTAGGTTGTTCTCTTTTGTAATTGTAAAAAATGTTTTTGGAGTTTCGAAAATAATGTTGCAGTTCTTTTGGCGGTGGTAGATTGCCAAAACTGTCAAAGTAGTAAATGGTTTGTCCGAGTTTTTTATAGCATACCCAATGAGTGCCTGGACCATAGGTGGAATCCAAATTTACTATTCCAGTTTCATTTTTCCATATTTTAGTTGGTAATGCATCTTTCATAAAAACTCCTCGAAAGAATGGTATTTTCAAACAATTTACATAATCATTTAACTGATGATTTGTTAAGGCTTTATTTGGAATTATCAATTGATTCTTCTTATTTAGTACACACGGTATGGTCTTAGGTATAAACCTGCTCCGTTTTTTACCATTTGCCAAACAGAAGTCTTCTTTACACTTGCCTTATGAGTTCTACGACGTCCTTTTTTAATGTTTCCACCTCTTTTGGGAGCGCCTCTCTTTGCAGGTTTTCCTCTGCGATGTCTTCCACCACCTAACTTTGCTTTTGTCTTCATGGCTGTAGTTACTGCCCAAGCTGCTGCTTTTTCTGCAATATTTGCGTCACTTGATTTTACTCTTTGCCAAGCTTTTTCCGCTAGAATTTTATCTGCTATTGATCTATTTGTTGAATCTTTATACTTTGAATATGCTATATCGTGTTCTTTGCAAGCTTGATCTAATTTATTAATTCCAGGATCTCCTCTTGCTAAACGTTTTGCCAACTTAGTTCCAGGTCCACAATATTGATAACCTCCGGGCAGATGTAATTCGTATGGTAAAGCGTCTATCGCTCGATTCACAACAGCACCAATTGGAATCCGTCTGAGCAGGGATAATGCAGCTGATGTTAAACCACGTCCTCTCTTGCCGCTGTCTTGACGACGACTGAGCGATACGGTCTTCATTATGCTGTTTTATGTAACCAACGTCTTCACTCTATGAAATACTTTATGATAATGAATCCTTTTTTTGTGTATTCCATACTTAAATATTCATAAGTTTTACTAGTATCTATCAATGATTTCATCTTTAATCCATTGGTTTCTCTGAGAATCTTCGATTTTATTGTGTTTCATCGATGCATTAATCAAATGATTATGCATATCAATAACTACATTACCTACAAGATTCATTACATACTCTACATTAGTAGCATCTTTGTTACGTGTAGGATTATCAAGATTTGTGATACGTTTACCATTACATGTATACACAGATGGATCGTTATTAGAGGTTGCTATAACTTGATTAATAGTAGCAACATCATTCGGAGCTATTCCTGCTGATATGTTAGATATTCTTTTATTTTTTCCATCATATACGTTATTTATTTTATCTCTAACTATAGTTTGTTTTACAACAACACAATCCTGATCATCTTTACCAGATTTAACTTCGGTTAATCGTCTGCCTCCACATATAAAGTTAACACCAGTAGCTGATAGTTGTGGCACTTGTGTTAAAATAACAGCATCATGTTCTTCCGTGCCTAAACTTATATTTGACAATCTTTTATTTTTTCCATCCCACTTGTTATTTTGTAGTTGTAGTAAGGTAAACTTTTCACTTCCTTGCACAAACTCATCACCTTTCTTTGACACCACCTGATTTTGTTTAACAAAAGCGGATGTTCCTTTCTTCAAGCTTTCATTCATTTGTCTCACAGTAGCAGCATCCGATGGAGTTGAACCATCTTTCAGATTGGACAACACTTTTCCATGACAATCAATAACAGCACCATTATATAAAATACAATTATCTTTAATGTATTTAATATTAACACCATCACTTTCTTCTTTAGGATATCCAATATCGTTTATAGTATATTTATAGAAGGAAAATCCATCTTTTTTCTTTTCTGGTATTACAGAATGCAAATAACGCTTATTGATTGTATCTGTATCCTCGGTTGGATCTGCAACATTAGTTATTTTATAATTTAAAGCATTGTACTTTTTTCCACTTTTAGTCTTTTCCAACAGTAAAGCGTATTCCATCGCAGATAGAAAATAACCTTTATTAACAACATCTCCATTGTTGACTGGTTTTGCAACATTAATAACCCTGTGAGATTTTGCATCATACAGTTGGTTGTTGTCGAGTTTTAAACTTGTAGATGTTTCCTCCTTTACTGTTTTTAAATTTGTTGCATCTCCATCTTCTTCTGGATCCTTAACAAACTTTAAACGTTTATTATTTATGTTATAGTCACCTTCGGGTGTTTGCGGTAATCCACTTCTTTTTCTGTTTTCTCCAACTTGCACTCCTAACGCGGAGTATCGTCCGAACTTGTCGACGCTCATGTTAGAACTGACACATTATACACCTGCAACTCTTATATATCCGCGGACAATTATACAATTATGTCGCGATTCCTGAGTTCATCAATCAGAGCTACCCATTCATTATTTAAACCTGTATGACCAGCTTCCATGGCTTCATGCAATAGTCTCATTCTATCAACCAATTTATTGATGTCATTGTAGTAAATCACATTTGTATTGTATAGATTTTTCATCAATCCTTTACCAGATGTTGAAGTATCTCCTTTACTCTTTTTACCATGTTGTTCAAGAAGTGATAAATCCATAAGTGATAAAGATTTTCTTTTCAGTGGTTGTCTTACCGCTGGTGCAGTACGTAATGTTGGCAATTTTCGTGGAGGAAACAACTTTTTTATAACGATGTTATATTTTGTTGCACGTGAACGATTAATCATTCCATCCTTTAAGTAGTTTCTTTTATGAGCGCTAGTATTTTGTAGAATCTCCTTAAAAACACTTAAATCTTTGGATGAATATCTTAGTGGTATGTTTTTAAAAATTAATTCATATAATCCTTTTGTTCCTTTATATCTATGCTCACCAATAATGATGTAATCGTCTTGTGTTATTTCAAGCTTTGAATCGCCAATCTTCAATTCATTCCCATCAATTCTTGCTCCGTATACGTGTGATCTACTCAAATTCGGGTTTGATTTCATGTCATGTAGCATTTTCATTATATATTTTCTTCCAAGAGGTCCATGTTGTAATATATCGCTACTCAATTGAGTTAAATTTGGAATAGATTGTTCAGCTTCAGGTATTGGCTGTTCTTCTTCCTTTTCAACAATTGGTTCTTCTTCTTTTGTTTCTTCTTGCTCACTAGCACTTGTATATGAATCATCATCTTCTTCTTTTTTTAATGCTTGTACTTCTTGTTTAGAAACTGGTAGTAAAACATCTCCTTCATAACGAGGTTTACCAATAGTTTCCGATATCTGTTTTAAAGGTTCCGTAATAGGTTTAAAGGTAGTCTCTAGAAATTCTTCTCTTTCACTTAAACCCATCCTCAATGCACGATTCTTCATCCTAATAGAATCACTGAGTGATTTTATTTCTTTCAATAGTTTTTCTTGATTCACCATGTTTACACTGTGAAGTTCAACGTATAACTAGATGTAGCATCGGTAGTTCAACGCATAAATACAAATTTATCCAACCCTATACGATATCTACCATTTTTAATATCTTCTTCCTTCATAATAACGAGAAAGCTATATTTCTCATTCCATGCTTTGCCACACATCTCTTTAAATTTTTCAAATGGCATATCCGCATTTACATGATCATTATATATATGCTTTAAATTTGTTTCATCTTGCTTGAAGATGATCAACATATTTGCATTGTCTCTTATAAGTTGTTTTGGAATTTTACTGTATGTTTGACCAATATAAATGCTATCAATATTATGATGTCTTCCCATAGCAAAATAATTCCTTATTGTGTCATGATTTTCACAAGAAACATCGTCAAATATAAAAATAGAAAATGGTTTTGCTTCATTTGGTTGCATAATTGTTTCACTGGCATTAAACTTGTAAAAATTCACTTCAGGTACACTTGCAAGTACTTTATCCAATAATTGATATTTTGGTTGTTGCAATGATTTTGAAAAAATGTATATATTATTAAAACGCAATCCTTTAGGATTAGTTATAAGGTTAAAAACAACATTAGTTTTTCCACAATTTGAAGGACCAGTTATTAGACATCTTATCGTATTTGGTAGTAATTCACCATGTTTTCCATGATTTAACTTATCATTGTCAACTGTCAATTCATCAATGTTATTGATATTAAATCGGTCTTTTTGTTGTACAATCTCCATCTTGTATAAAGGTTAAACACACAATGAGCTATTAAACAACTATACTAAGTCTTTTGAAGGAATCCAAGAGTCTTCACTTTTATCAAACCCTAACCACCGGACTTTAACCATATCCTTTTTCCTTTGTAAAATCTTCTCGACAAGATATACATCACCGACTGTTGATTTCAACAATTCGTGTCCGTAAAATCCACCTTGAAGTAATTCACCCTTGTTATCCTTTAATAAATAGGTTTCAGGTATAGTTGGTTGCACTTTATAAATTGTAAATATTTCATTAGTCCAATTTGGTAGATATCTTTTACTAAATACACCTTTGTATTTGCTTATACGAACTTTATCGTTGACCTTGAACTTCTTTGGTTGCAATTTTTCCAATTTCGGTGTTGTATTATTTTTAATGCGTTGTAATACAATTTTGGCATTAGCACTATTTACCTGGATAGGTTTCATTCCAATGGTACGATGATATTTGTTGTTATACTCTTTTATAAGTTGTGGTAATATGTCATACCACACGTATGATCCTCTTTTTGAAAATTGTTTATACATCGCACCTTTTAATGTTCTATTGAATCTTTCAATTATTGAAGCTTTAACTTCAGAATTTGTAGAATAATGATTTATTTGATATTTCTTCATCAAAGCTCCAAAGTCTTTATTAAAATATTCTTTTCCATCATCGGTCTGTAAATGTTTAATTTTAAATTTATTTCTTTGTATTGTGGTTTCCATAGCTTTTGTAACACTTTTACCAGTCTTATCCTTCATTGGTAAAGCGTCAGCTATTTTAGTAAAACAGTCTATAATTGTTAAAATATATTTAAATCCTTTATTTAATTTACTGTGCGGTATCATTTCAATGAGATCAGCTTGATAAAGATCATTCATTCCTTTAATGATTGTACTTCTTCTTGGAAATTTTCTTCTTGCTGGTTTATGTAGTTCATTTACAATCTTGTCCTTCACACTTTCCATCTTCAGATGTTGCTTGTACACTGCATGTAAAAATACTGATCCATAGAATAGTTTATTCTCATTTATATAGTTTGAATATAGGTCAAGGCCATTTCATATTAGTGTAAAAAAGAGGGAACATGGCATTGGGCTTGCCATGTCCCCTCTTCTTTACGGAAAGGAAAAAGGAAGAAGGTAGAGGACGAAGAATAGGTTTACTGGTCGATAGGGTTTAGAGAGTAGTGGCCGAATGGTAAAGTATTAATTTTATCTTCTAAAATATGACGCTTGTCATCTTTGTAGCTTAATGCCCACTTTGTTTGTTTGACACTAAAAAGTTGATGATTATAACTTCTAATAGTGTTGAACGTTGCAGTTGTTTCAACATTTTCAAACAAACATCTTTTATAATGTTCAAACTGTACGTTCTTCTTCAAGAAAGAAGTTTTTATTCCTTTGGCCTTTTTCGTGACTTGATGTTCGTTCCTTTCGTTTATGTACAGTTGAAATGAATACAGTTTGGACATTAATGCTACAATTTCCATCATCGGCACACCATTTGTTTCATCTTTAAATTTTCCCAATACTTTCTTATTTCTGTCATAGTCGTAATTTGGATGATCCTTAGGATAATCGGAAAAGTCGAAATCATCTTTATATATAAAGGTGCGTAGATCTTCATACATATCATTTGTTTTAATCCAGTAAATTAGTGCATCCGTGTCCATATATGCAATACCAATGTTCTCTCTTCCATAATAGTTAACCATCTTCTTATAATGAAACTCGTACATATGTGTTTTTGAAATATCCAAGATTGACATTCCAAGATACAAAGGACGATCCATTGTAACTGACTTCTTGTTCATGGAAATAACAACTAGATTTTCATTAATAATTATAGATGAACCAAAGTTTGGTTGTTGCACCAATTTCTGTAATTTTACTGGATCAGTTACCAATTTGATATCCTTATGTTTCCTTTTGTTTTCCAAAGTCTTGCCAAATATTGCGTTATTCATTAATTTGAAAAAATCTTTTTGAAAACTTGATGTAGCGGTGGCTCTTCTTCTTGTGTTGTTGTCGATGTAAGATTTTAACCAACAAGATTGAGAAAATTGTAGTACTCGATTAATTTTTGTAATTCTCAATCCTAAGTCTAAAGCTTGTTGTATCATCCAGTAGTGTCCAACATATCGAGACTTGTCGGTTAAAGTCATCATTAATTTTGGCCATCTTCCAGTAGGGGAAATTTCAGTCTTTGGAAGAAGTGGTAAATCGTAATGATGATCGTGAAGATGTTCAGGATATTCAAAATCAACATCAAAAATGTAACCAGTTTCACCATGCTTTGGTAAATCCATAATGTTTCCAATCGATTCTGGATCTATCCATTTAAAATTATCATATGGAAGGGGATTTGACATTGCCCATCCGTATAAGTTATTTGCATCGAAATAACCTAGGAATGTTGTTGGTTTTGATGCATCATAATCTGGCAGATACTTGTTATTCGCCTTAACATGTCTGGTTACACTTTGTGTCAATCCCCCTCGAACTCCTGATTCTAACATCAAAACCATATCTATATCAGTAAGAAGTTGTAATTTACAATTTGTTTCTTTCAACATGGCTTGCCATGCTAGTCCAGGTGAAGTGTATGAATGAAGAGGGTCCAATCCATATGCTGCAAAACATGTATTTCTAAATTCTTCCATTATATCACATAATAAAGTTACATCTAATTTAACATAAAAATCTGAATATTCTCCCAATGTTGTAAATCCTAATTCATTCCATACTTTACATGCATGATCATAATCCTCTTGAGATATGTCCATGTCGTATAGTTTACTTTTGAATTCTTCTTTTGGCGGAAGTGATGTTTCATTAAATCTTTCTAAACTGTCTATATAATCATATGGGAAAACACCTTTTCGAAGTACGAGATCCAGTTTGTCGTTACTTACAATCTTCTTTGTTTCAATAAAATCTTGTTTCCTTAAATTTTCAGAAAGTTTAGACAAACTTGACGGCATAAATCGGTAGGAGTCTAAGAATCTTAATTTTACATTTCCAACTGTTTTAGAGAAACTTATAAATTTTTCTGAAGTTTCAGCCAACACATCTATTGAACCATTGTCTCTTCCTAATTCAGGTATTATAAAATGAGCATCGTACCCACTGAGGTTATGCAGAACCACAGGAATAAATAGTGGTAAACGATAGCTCAAATTGCATTTATTACAAGCAGCACCCCTGTAATAACCTGTAAGGTGGTCATGATCTTTAACTTTATAATTGTCAATAGTAAATTCATTTTTACATAAGAAACAATGAGTTGCATTTTCATGTTGAATTTCCTCTTCTTCCTCCATCGGTTTCATTGGTACGATATTCGTATATAATCTTTGTACATTTTCAGCTATTAAATATAAATGGTCAAGAAATATTGTTTCCACATTTTCACCACGATATACTAAAGGTTCTGAAGTTAATCCATATTGGTTTAAATGTTCTTCTGATAATGTTGATTTAACCATTAAACAAAAACTATTTGGTTTGTGCATTTGATATTTGACACTTTTTCTAGCTTCACAATTTTCATCTTCTATAGGAATTAGTGTTGATTCAAAGTCCGCATATACAACTATAGGGATACGGTATTGATGATGAACCTTTTCAAATGTAACAAATGCTCTGTTTTCCGAAGGTAAATTAATCTTTGCTTCATAATTATTGTTACATAGTCTTTTGTGCTCTTGTAACCATTCTCTTCCTTGTCTTCCTTCTCGTTTAAAATTAAAACATCTCTTGCAAATTATCTTTCTGTGTCGATCTTTAGAAAGCTGCTTGTTAACAAGAGAGTCAAATTTTTTTATGTACACATAATGAGACACATCTCCTCGCGTTAGTAGTAGTAAATCCGTATGATCTGGTAGCTCTTCTTTTACGACATGTAAAGGAAACACTTTGTTTGAACTATCTAATGCAAAAACATTGATAGATGTACCAGGATTTTTCTTCTCAAATTTTGATATATCTTTCAGTGATACAGGGTAAGTAATTCCTTGAAAATTGTACCTATGTCTTTGATTTTCATAGTGTTGGTTAGGTTTATCAAAATGATTTGGTACAAACTTAGATGTCATCGCATATCTAAAACATTCATTATCTTGATTTTTCACATTAATACATGATCTTGTATCCTTAATTCTTTTGGGCAAAGGAATGTAACTAGATCCCATTAGTCCATATCCATGTTTGTGAACTCTTATATCTAATACTTCAATACTTGTAAGACTCCATCCGGATCCTCTTCCTTCGTGTTCCTGAATTTTGGTTAATATTTCTTCTATACAGTTTTCAACTATTGAATCAATGTCTGAACTTTCCATGATAGTTCGGTTTTTTGTTATGAATCCTCTTGGTGATAATTCTTCTTGTACATTTATAAACATAGCTTCTAATAGTAAACCAAATTTAAGAAAGTTTAATCTTTTTAATTCTTCTTTTAAAGTTTTACTTATGATTGGTTTTGCTTCTCTAATAAATTCTTCTAGCTTCAAGTTTTCATTTTGAATCTTATGATGCATTACTACTTTACCGGGTAATGCAAATACTTGTAGATTTGGTAAAGTAGTTGAATATGTTGCTGTTATTTCATCTTGTTCATCTTGTTGTTCTTGTTCTTCTTGTTGTTCTTGTTCTTGTTCTTGTTCTTGTTGTTCTTGTTTTTCTTCTGGGTTGTTGTGAATTAGTTCCTTATGACATTCTAATAGAATTTCATCGTGAAACGATTCCGAACATTTATCGCAACGATACATGTTGAGATGTTTACTCTTCGAAATTTCGCCAAGAAATGAAATGGGCTCTCACGTTCCTCCTTTTATAACGGTTCCCCCACCACTATTTCATCCTCTTCACTATCCTAGAAAATCAAACATTTTCAACAAAATATTAACCTTCTACAAACTAATTGTTCATTCGTGTTCTTTATTCCCATTGGAGTTTTAGTATATACTTCTTTATATTCAAACTTTAACGAACTTTCCCCCACCCAACTAATTGTAGTTACTTTTAGGTGAAAATGGCTACAGCACAGACACTTGGTTAAACTAAATTTATGCATAAATTAACTAAAGTTAAACTAAAAATTCGCATAAATTAAAAGTTAGTTCAAAACTAAAATTCGACAGTATTAAAAAAAAACTCTTACAGTTGAACAAAAATAAACGTTAGTTCAAAACTGAAATTCAACAGTGTTAACCAAATTCTAACAGTCGAACAAATAGGTCAAGGTAATCCAATTTAACGCGAGAACGAGGAATAGAGCACTAAGTGGCATGTTAGTCCATTACCACAAAGTGATCTATTCCTCGCTCTCTATTCTACATCTACTTTTTTGGGTTTACTTATTGATATTAAAATTTTCAAATTTTACTATGTAGAATGTCCATTCTTGCTCTTCAACTCTTCAATTGTTTTTAGCAATTGTAACAAATATTCGTTAGTTTTCACCAATTTTGCTACATCCAATTTCAATGGAAGGAATTATAAGTTGTAATTTTATAAGTTCAATCTTTTCTTTCTTGCGAATTTCTCTCTTTATTATGTTGTTCCTTATTTTTGCTGAAGATTTAAACTCCATGTTGTTTCTGCTAAAGCCACAATAATAAAAGTCTCTTCAAACAACCTGCATTTATACACATTCCCCCACCATTTTATAATCCCCACTCCTTTCCCCCTTCTTTATAGGATTTGAAAGGGATAGGGTGTAGGGTGGGGGAAGGGTAATTTTGTTATTACACTAGTTGTGCAAGAAAATAGCCGCCAGTGTCCACACCTTGTTCATAGCACTCCATCATAGATTGTGCCCACTGCAACATGCGGTCTCTATCATTTGGTGTGACAAGGAAAGAATGACTATCACCATACAATATAAAAGAGTCAATTCGTACATAACATCCTGAGTCCAACCATTTATTAGCTTCAGCCATAAACTTTTCTATTGTATCAAATGGAAATTGTGGATCAATTGCTATAACTTTACGTTCTTCACTAAGTTCAACAGTATAATCATCATCGTCCTCATCATCTTCACTTTCACTGTTGTTACTTAAAGTGTCTTCAGATTGTTCAAAAACATCAGAAATTTCAGAAGAATTAAAATTTTCATTCAGATGAGGAGGCATTTTGAAGCAAGAAATATTGTAAACAGCAGAGACGAAACGACAAGAGCAACATGTAGAAGCAAAATGAAGGAGTGACCAACGCTCGCTCCGCTTTTATAATAGTATGCAAATGAGGGGTAAGAGCTGACCGTGACCAGACATCCACCCAAAGGAGTGGGGGGAAGTACTTTTCTTACTACTCGGATGGAAGTAGGTTAGTAGGTCACAAGACTTAGAGTATTAAAAAATAATGGGGGAGAAACACAACGCTATAACGCATTGTGTTTCTCCCCCATTATTTTTTAAACAACAATTTGGAAAAAAACTATGTGAATTTACTTTCTACGCCCCCACCTTGTAATACCATCCACTTTGTGTCTGAGGAGATAGTCTTTAGAGTCTAACTCATAAACAGATTTCTCTTTGCGCAAGGATTCAATTACTTTAATATTATATTTTTCGCCATTACAACTTGCCAAAATGTGTTCGTTGTCAATAACACTTTTAAAAAAATAAACACAACCTCTCTTAAGCCTATTTCCTTTCACACCAATAATTTTGGATTGGTATTCAATAGTGGGGGTTTCTGTCAGTTGTGGTTCAGAAAGGTGTTTTACGACATGTACATGGCAAAAACTTTCGTTTTTAACACATTTCCTACCACAAGCTGATCCTTTCTTAATTCCCCTAGTGAGCACTTCAGGGCAAGTAGTGGGACGGCTAAATGCCCTACGACGCTCTTCTTGTAATAATTGAAATTGCTCTGAAGGAGCAGGCTTCGGAGCAGGTTTGGGAGTAGGCTTAGTGGATTTAGTTTTATGATATGTGTGGTCTTCAGGCATAGTAAGTGGTGGGGTAGGAGGCAATGGTGATAGTGGGATGATGGGTGTACTAAGGCGATGAACAATAGTTTCAATTGAAGGGGTATTAAGACGGGGAACTGGCTTCTGCGGTGGCGGCATCATAGTTGATGGTGGTGCGGAGTCGTTTGAAGGCGAAGGTGAAGGTGGTGAAAAAATACTGCGAAGTCTAGAAGTGTTAGTTGGCGGAAGAATAGCTCCAGAAGTTGAAGGTTGGGATCCAAGTTGCTTCTTGTACCAGTCAGGAGGATTTTTCAGACGAAGAGTTTTCTTAGGTGCAGTAACAGCCGTAGTAGAAGTTGAAGTAGAAGTAGAAGTTAAAGTAGAAGTTGTAGTTGGCAGAGATGACATGGTTGTGGCTCCAAGTTCGCAGCGTAACGTCTGGAATCAGAATGAAATGTTAGCCGCAGTCGGCGCGTCTTTTATAACAATATGCAAATGAGAGGGGTAGCAGCTGGCCGAGACTGATTATTGACCTGGGAGGTGGGGGAAAAGGGGAAAGAGAAGGTATTTATTTAAAATAATTCGCATAACTTTTGACTAAAATAAAATAACCAAATTCTTCTTTTACCAAAATGTTTGTCTTACATAGACTTTTTCAATGATGTATCGCTTGTCCAAATCCGTCAATCCGTTATCAAGTTATAGCCATTTTAATTTTTCAGGTCATGATCGGTCATTCACCCGGAGAAGTGGGGGAAGGAGTGGGGGTAGGAGTGGGGGAAGGGGGGGGGGGCTCCATTTTTTCGGGGGGGGGGAGGGGGAGGGGGGGGAGGGGGAGGGGGGGGGAGGGGGGGGGGCTCCATTTTTTCGGGGGGGGGGGGAGGGGGGGGGGGGGTCATTGACCTTTCCGAAAGTGGGTCAAGGTCATTCAAGATTTATAATGATCCAAGGTGATGGAAACAGTAATACTGTTCCCACCACCCTGTTTGCCTAGCGGTTCCCACTCCCAACCCACTAGTTACGTTCTGCAAGGGAGGTCCCTGGGCCGTCCGCATCAAAGCGTAACTTCCCGTCCGCATCAAAGCGTAACCATTAATTTCAGGGAAACTGGAACAGTTAATGCAGAAACGCAACTCTAACCCCACCCAAACTAATCCCACCCATCATATTCCTAAACAAAATGCAAAAAAAAGTCCGACTTGCGGATGTCCCACCCATTTTAAATGAAGTTCAACTGAACTTCTGAATTTACAGTTAATCTACCCCCTAACATCTAGCTGGAAGGCAAAACAAATGCACAAAACAAACATAAATTATTAGTACCAACACATCATTATTAAAAACCAAATAATTCAACACAACCAAATACCATCATTATTCTTAAAATTAATACACCTTAATGCTAAATACCATCATTATTCTTAAAAATTAATACACCTTAATGCTAAACCCAACTTATAACTAACATCGCAATGCGCAAATTATTTCTTAAATTAAATACACCTTAAAACTAAACACACACACACACACACATACCACATTGCATTAAAAAACGCAACATAGTAGAAGAAGTTCAAATATATATAGGCCTACTATATATTTGAAACCTCTTGCTGAGTCGCCAACAACCTTTCGCTATGAAAGTTTGTTGGCGACTGAAGCAAAGATATAGCTCCTATCGCTCCTCGGGTTTTCAAGGAGTGGGGGAAGTTGTTTCACTCCAGTACAGTGTTCAATCCAGTCCAATTCGCAGCAGTGTAAAAGGAAGGCGAAGGAGTGGGGAGCAGCATATGCACAGCAACGCAAAACCAAGGTTTGAGGTTAGAATTATCCATGTGCAGTAGCGCTAAAGTGAGTAATACAGGACTAGGCGCATGCGCAATAGCATAGTCACTATTCCGATCCGGAGAACTCGTTGCATGCGCAGCAGGTTTGAGGTTAGAATTATCCATGGCAGCTGCCATGTTTGGTCTGGTTTCACCACATAGAGTCAGCAACCGGTGGTGACCGGTCATTGGCCTAAAAGGAGTAGGGAAAGGTGGTGACCGGCCATTGACCCAGAGGAGTAGGGGAAGGAGTGGGGGGAAGGGGGGGGGGGAGGGGGGGGGAGGGGGGGGGGGGGAGGGGGGGGGGGAGGTCATTGACCTTTCCGGTCGGTCATTGACCCCAAAGAGTAGGGATAGACACAGAACCCTACTTCTCTTACTACTCAGGTGAAAGTCGGTCAACCAGTCATTTGCTTGCCATCTGCCGCCATCTGGCTGGAGTTATTGCCTCTATAAAGGTGGGTAGTTTATCGCGCTACAAACATTCATTGCCTCGCATCCGCTCGGTCATCATCTCTCGTTAGTTTTATGTTATGACTACTTCACTTACTAGGTTTGAGGTTAGAATTATCCATGGAATAGCCTTCGTAAATTCTAACCTATAAAATTACTACTCTGGCGTTCTGTTTCAATTTCTTTTACACTTCATTTTATATCTCAGTCTTCTTTTAACTTCTGAACTTAACACATCGGTTATAATGACTGCACAATGTTTAAAATTAAAGCTTTTGCGAACACAACACATATTACAAAGTACTTCTAAACCTTCAATTTCAAAGTGTAGAACTAATTTAAATAGAATTAGGAAGAAGTACAGTTTTAACCCATTATACTCAAAGACTTCGCAGGTTAATGTTGATGATAATGTTATTTACAACATTTTACATTCTATGTTACAATTCAACAACTTTGAACTTGTTACACCTATCGACTGTGTTCAACAAGTTTTTTTATTTTACCCCTACTATTCCTCATATAAACGCTGTCACCACAATTCCTACTTCATGCTCCTCTATTCTCTTCAGCTGAGCTAATATTTGAGGTTAGAATTATCCATGGCAGCCGCCATGTCTGGTTCAGTTTTACCACATAGTGTCGGCAACCGGTTATTGGTCTAAAGGAGTGGGGGAAGGGGTGGTGGGGGGAAGGTTGCCATTTTATAAGCCCTCTCCCTAGACGGCGCTTCTCATTCTATCGCCAACTTTCAAACGATAAACACCTCTCCCATGGCACGGATGAATTATCCCGCTATCACCAACTACTTCAACTTAAAACTATTTCTGGTGATAGTTGGATAGGATTTTTAAAAACTTACTCTGGATGACCTTGACATATTTTCCACATCTCAGTTATAAGTTTGAATTTCAATTTTAAACTAACTCTTAATTTTTCTTCAACTGTTGTAGTTTTGTTAACACCGACGAATTTCAATTTTGAACTAACTTTTAATTTATGCGTACTTTTAGTTCAACCCCACTTTATGCGCAAATTCACTTCACCCTAACGCCAACACTATCGCCATCTCCACCCCAACCTATATGGCATAAAATATAACTACAGCATCTCATATATACCCTCCATCCCCCACCGGAAGCTATGTGACATGGCAGCTGGCGCCAGCTGCCGCGGCACGTGGCTCGGTGGGCACGTGGTCGGTTTTAAAAGTGGCCAAAAACCACTACTACCAGGCTTGGACTTTACTTGTTCTTCTTCTCCCTTGTCCATTTTGAAGGTCACACGTCTGCTCATTACGAAGTCAGGAGGTCAACTGATTTCCACACCACGGTAGGTACTACTTTTATACCAGGCCGTACAGTTGTTGGCGCGTTGGTGTATATTTAACGTGGGCACCGTCCCCAATAGGCCTAACCCCACAAAATGTTGGTTATTGTTTTAAAAACTAACCATTGTCATTTAAGTTTCCATCTTTATATTTTCCTTGTTTTCATTTTCATCACTAACACTTGATTCTTCTCCTCCATCTTCCTCTTCTTCCTGTTTTACTGATTTCTTATGTAGTTGAGCGTACTTTTCCAATTGTCTCCACATCTGTACTTCATGAGGAACTCTATTAAATATAGAAGTATCCACAGGTCCATATAATATAGGTGCGTCCGGTTGTTTGTCCAAAGTGTCTTCCAGATAATCTTTAATAATCGAACTTGAAAACACCAGTTGTCTCAAATATCTTGTTATTGGTTCAGTAGCACAAGTTAAAATGAAAAACTCCTCTCGATTAAGTTGAATTTTGTTATCATGTCTTGTTGTGTCTCTAAACCGCAGCTGATGATCACCACGATGCTTAATAATATCGATTTCCACATTTGAATCCAAAAGTCCTACTCTTGTCTTTCTTCCAAACATGTTACTACTTAAATAGCATTCTAGCAGATGCAAGTGTTTCATAAACGATTCCCAAGCACTGTCCGTAAACAAAATCATTTTGGGTCCATGAGTTAAAATTACAGTAGGGGAATAATCTGTCGATTTCATAACACCGATTAAAACACTTTTGTCCAAACTGGAAGAGTTTGGGTAAAATATTCGCAAAAATACCTCACTCAATATGTTTGGAGAAATATTATCTTCAATATCCCTTTTTCTCTTTTGTATATTCTTTCTTCTTTTACCTTTTTCTTCAACATTATTACTGGCATGAAGTTGTCCGCAAACGTTTTGTTCACCTCCTTCCTGGTGACCTTGAGGATCTAAAAACTCAGATATCTCCTTCTCAATATCTACCACATTTTCAGGTGTACCACTAGGAGAAGCCATATTGAATACGATGCTACCCATACAACAGTAGGCAACAAACTGATGAGGAGCGGCCTGTACGCTCTGCTTTTATACTCGCGGAATGAAACAAAACCGGTTTTTACAGTACATTCTTAACAATTCCAGTTAAAGGTGTGTATGTTACAATTTTATCATGTAGAATTAAACAGTATGCAGTTGTATTTTCAGGTATAGTTGCAGTAAACTCCATTTCAATCTTTATGTCAACACTTGATGACTTTACTGATTCATTTTGTTTAGAACAATCAATTACAACTATTGTGTAACCATCTAAGTATTCTTCTGGTGATAGTAAAGGTGTATTTGTTTTACCGTAATATGAATTTTGGAATCTCGCATACATATCGTATAATATACTGTACTTTTTATTAGCGAATGACACATTCAAATTGTCATAGGGGAAAAATTGTGAATTCAAATAAACTTTAATATTTTTTAAGTTGCAATGATCAAACCTGCCTGCATGTTTTGTGATGCTGTCCCTCCTACCTGTTTGTAAACCAAATATAATATACCTGGCTCGTTCTACGTAATTAGATGTTTTAACAGTCCAAGTGTGACGATCCGTAGCTGGCAAGCTTGGATGTTCATGGAATTCCCAACTTCTAAAAGGAATTACAATATCACGATCAGCCTTTAACTTCCTTAATAGTAGCATTCTATGCTCGTCAGCTAATTTAACATGTGGAACTCTCCATACAATTTTGTCTAATGTTAATTTCCATTCTAAGTTTGCATCTGTTGTACCATCTGGAGCTTTAATAATGTCTTTATCGTTAGAAGATCTCAATAAAACTAATTCTTGTTTAACATTTAATATTATTTTTCTATAGTCTTCAGCAAATCCAAGCATCAAACGTAATGGGATATGAAAATCTAAATATCCATT